>PVKM010000800.1:0-93230 GCA_004027735.1 Carollia perspicillata | reverse complement strand
GCCTGAACATTTTTCTTCGGCTATATCTTTATCTCTAAATTGTGTAAAATTACATGAGTGAAAGGTGATTTTAGACACAAAAAGACATTTAAAGTCCCTATTATTATGGAAGGTTAAATGCACTAAAAAGCAGTAGTACCAATTTTAAATTACATGGATGTTCAGCCCCTCTGTCACTTTCTTAGCTTAGAGAAGACTGACTTGTTGAGCGCTTGGAATGACTCTCTGGCATTTGCTGATGCAGTTGAGGGGCCTTAATTATAAAATGTATCGCTCTCTGGGGTGCCTCCTCCTCAGAGCCCATTGAAAGTGTGGAACAGTCTTTTTACTCCCACCTTTAAGCCAATACACAGCTTACATTGGTGATAAAACCCTTCTGGACAAGTTGCACATAAATTAAACCACATTTTCCCACTGAAATCAAAACGGTAACAGAAACGTCCTGCTTTAATTTCTAAACCATCTTCAGTTGGCTTTGGTATCTAGCTAATATCTAAAATATCTATGAAGAGTCTCTCTATGCCCAAGTAATACACAATCTGAAAATAAACAATTACACTGGGAGATCTAGTACAAGGAATCCTTTAGTTTAGGTAGAATCTTTTGTAATATAATCTCTCTATAATGGGTGTCTCGCATTTTCTTCATACACATACACTATGTCTAGTGCTTTTTAAGGAGTGGGTTCCAAGCCAGAAGGGTCAAGGATGTTGAGATGACGGAGCCTGATTTGCTCTTCTATCAATCATCATGTCCAGCTAAGTGCCCTCCCGGAGGATAGTGACAAGACACTCTTTCTGCCTTTCTTCTTGTGAGGCTCTTGGAAGGGTGGGAGGTCCTTACTGTGTGGCTTCTAGGAATATTTTGCTGACCTAACTAGTCTCCCGTTAAAAAAAAAATATATATATATATATATATATATATATACCTCTCCCAATTCAAAAATAAAGTTTCACTTTACCTGAGGCCAGAGACCTGTGGTGGGAGGGAGAATTTAAGGAGTATCCCTAAATTCCTCTCGGGGAGACTTGTGAATATAGCCAGGGCTGAAAAGCAGCCGTTAGGCCCTGTGATGTGAACTGGACCCATTCTTTGCATCTTAAGTCACTTGCCAGGTTTGCTGAGTCTTGCTGGTAACTTGGGTTTTGGTAGAATTGTGATAAAATTTAGGCAACCTGTTTCACAGGCAACACCTGACTCTACTTATCACTGATGTTCCAGTGGGTTTTTTCCCAGCTGCTTTACATTAATCTTTCAAAACCCGGACCTAAAAGACATGGTTTCAAAACACTCATACTGAACAGAGGCTTATGAATGTAGGATGGAGTTGGATTCAGATTCGTTGTGACTTTGATGCCTCGGCTCGGTCCAAGGAGTACAAGAGCGACTCCCGAAATGCAGAACTCTTATTTTTTAAAATATTTTATTTATTTATCTTTAGATGGGAAGGGTTAGGGAGAGAAATATCAATGTATGGTTGCTTCTTGTGTGTTCCCTGCTGGGAACTGGCCTGCAACCCAGGCATGTGCCCTGACTGGGAATTGAACCGCTATCCTTTGGTTCGCAGGCCTGTGCTCAATCCACTGAGCTACAGCAGCCAGGGCCAGACTATTATATTTAATTCATAAAACCTTGCGAAGCCTGCCTAATTGTATCCTTGAAGTGAGCTGCGATACACAGGGACGCATCTTTCCATGACCCGGTTGGACAGCTCAGCAACTTTCTTTGGAGAATGCATGCCCTTCTTTATGACGTTCAGAGGAAGGACGCAGTGAGTAGAGAGTTATGACCTACGCACCTAAGGGTCTACCTTCTGGATTACAAAAGTACAACCAGCTGTGCCTGTCAAACTGTCCGTGGAGATGCAGAACCCGGCGGGAAGGGAGGTGGCAAAGGCAGCGCATGCGCGTTTGCACGTGCGGTACAGGCGGGGATGTGAGCTCAGCTGTACTTTTCGTAATAAAATCGTACTTGAGCCCTGGACACTGTACATATTCAGACTGGATGAAATAGGTTTTGCTTGGGAATTTGATATTATTCATTACACTGGGAACAGTACGCTAACTTTTTATCCTCTAAGCAGTGATACCTACCAACTGGGGAACTTTAGTGACTTCATCCCCCGTGGACTAAGTCTCTCCTTTCTCCCTCTGCTTTCTCAGCTTCTTCTTACCTCGTCTCATTCCCTGGATGCCAACTATATTGAACCTCGAGGTGACATGATCCCAACACAAGTCCAGAGTTCCCTCTAAACCAGACATACAGGAATGTGAGCCTGGATGCCAAGAGGCGTTATGAGCTCTTTAAAATGGCTAAGAACATAGAGGGTCTTCCTCACTTCCTTGAAATCAAAGGTTTTACCTTCACCATTCCTTTCACTGGCGTTAATACATTGGATGCCATCTAAAAACCCAAATTCAGTAGCTGTTTTGTTCTAGGGATTTTATGCGATGTCTGGAGCTTCCCGGGCTTTCTTAGAGTCATTTACTTGAGGGAGACTGAGACCCACCAAAGCCACAGTTTGACAGAGGGGCTGGTAAACCGATGTACACCAGCCACAGCTTTCCTGGGTTGGTAACCAGCTCACAACACACCATGAATCATTACCTGCCGGCAACAAATACTAGATGACAGAGTGCCTTATGCAGCTGAGAAGCTGAAAAGACTCATCATATAAACTACAAGGGAACTTGAAACTGCATAAAGATGAATAAAATGGCATTTGGGATAGAATTTCAGGTGAGCTCGAGTAGGCTAGCCTGGGCTGCCAGGTGCACTTGAACGAATCGCTCTGAGCAGTATTTCAAATGCAGTGATGCCCAGTGTGTCTGTAATCAATCCACTCTCGGCTGCAACGCAGCGTTACCCTCATCAGGGGCAGTCTGTCAAGATCAAGCCTATTGGCTTCAACTCTTAGCTGTGGGCTTTCAGAAATTAAAAACAAACAAACAAACAGAAAACAAACAAAAAAAACACACAAAAAACTAAAGCAGACATGGAACGTCCAGATTTTATCTTCTTTCTTCCTCTTCCTATTTTCTTCCCACTACTTGCTTTTAATTTTGCGACACTCCACTCTGATCTTCCTTCTCTTATTATCATCTCCACCTGTTTCTTCAATCTCTCTACATTATTTATTTTTATTTTTAAAATTTTTATTCCATTATTTTCCATAAAATTCCATTATTTTATTATGGCTTTGGGGGACTAATGTGTTTCATTTCCCTATAGATACCTAAATTCTTTGCCATGATCAATGATTACCTTTGAACACTGAGAGTCTTACTGAACACCTCCATCTCTCTCAGCCCCATGTCTAATTGTACATGAGGTCATTTTCTTTCCTTTACATTTTATTTTCCTGTTTTTCAATTTGTTACCCTCCTTTTGATCCCTGCTGTATCTGCCTTAGTTCAAGACTCCGTCATCTCTAGCCCGGACTCCTTGAACAACCTTCTAACTCTTCCCTCACACAAGAAGGCCCTCCCTCTGCTCCTCGACACTCCTGCCATCCTAAGCACGTCACTCCCCAATTTCCTTCACTTGTTTCCTAAACTCATAGATAGAGTCCTAACCTTCCTCCACTGCATACAGGACCCTCCGAAACCAAGCCCTCCCCCTCTCTTTATAGTTTCATTTCCTCTGCCTGCTCACCTGCCAGTCCACGGCAGCCTCGCTATGCCTGTACACTCTTGTCCTCTGCCAGGAATGCCCAGAATCTCAATGTCTTCTTGGCAAACTGTGGCCCGCCCAGGGACCCACGTATGCTCGCCTTCTCCATGCTGCTGCTGCTGGTTACCCCATCCTCTGTGGGCTCCTGTAGCATGTTTCCACCCTGCTACAGTGCCACCCCACCCAGCTGTGGTGATCACCTGTTTGCCCGATGCCACTCTTACTAAACTGTGATCCATCTGAGGACAGGGACCTTGCATTCCTTTCACAGTATCTTTGCCTGGCACATAGTAGGTATGTTTGATGAGTAAATGAATTAATGGTTGAATAAATGGAGCATATTTTTTTTAAAACCATTACCTTGAGGGATGGAAAGATAGATATACATGTGATAAAGCAAGTTGAGTAAAATGTTAATGCTAAATCCAGATGGTGGGTGTTCACTGTACAATTCTTCAAACTTTGCTGTATGTTTGAAACTTTTTATTAGTTTCATAATAAAATGTTAGGAGAGGAATCATTTCCTAAACTTTGGTATTATAGTTTAAACAAGCCCCAAGGTTCTGGTAGTGGCCCATATCATCCATAGAGAACCCAATGAAAGATGGTATTTCATTCTGATGTATTTATTTATTTTAAAGATTTTATTTCTTTTTAGAGAGAAGAGAAGGGAGGGAGAAAGACAGGGAGATAAATATCTATGTGAAAGCGAAACATCGATTGGATGCCTCTCGTACGTGCCTCAGCTGGGGACGAACCCCCAACCCAGGCATGTGCTCTGACTGGGAATTGAACCGGTGACCTTCACTCTGCCGCTTTGCAGGACGATGCCCAACCAACTGAGCCACACTGGTCAGGGCTATTTACTTTTTTTTTCATTGAATTTATTGGGGTGACATTGGTCAACAAAATCATATAGGTTTCAGGTGTACAATCCTATAATATATCATTGTATATTGTATTGTGTGCTCGCCACCCAAAGCCAAGTCTCTTTCCATCACCGTTTATCCCCCCCTTCCCTCCTTCACCTCCCCTGGCACCCATCCTCTCTGGTAATCACCATGCTGTTGCCTGTGTGCATGAGGTTTTTTTCTTTTTGCTTAATCCCTTCACCTTTTCCACCCAGCCCACCCTTCCCTCTGAGAGCTGTCAGTCTTCTCTCTGTGAGTCTGTTTCTATTTTGTTTGTCAGTTTATTTTGTTCATTTCACATTTCACATGTGAGCAGATGTGACTTTAGAGATTATCCATTCCAATCTCTCATTGTATGGATAAGTAAATTTAGCTCCAGAAATGTTAAGTGACTTAAGAAGGTCATACAGTTAGTTAGTGGAAGAGTCTGAAAAAAACTTAGGTCCTCTGATCACATACCCAGTATATACACAGCTTTCATCAGTGCTCCATACAAACACTGGTTTGATGGGGCTCTTCAAACCCCAGGAACCAGCACAAGTGAGTCACCGGAGACCACAGGCTCCTTCTTCTTGGGAAACTCACCTTCAGTACTGGAAATGGGGGTACTGTCACATTTGCTTTCACACTGCTGCATCGATGGAGGCCGCACAGTTTCTGGACAGTCACTAGATGCCTGTCCAGTGTAGGAGAGACATTGCACGGTCCGCATCTGTTGTCCAAGGCCACACTGAGCAGAACACTAAACCCAAAGACAGAGAGAAACAAAATACTCATCTCAACAATTTTCCGGAGGTAAAAAAGATACTGTGTCGTTTCAAATATCACGTATGTCAGCATTTAAAGCCCATGCACAGTGCATCTTGGGGAGGTGTATGACTAGGTCATTCTACTAGAGAATTGGTTTGGAAATTCAAGGATCAGTTTATACCCAAGAAAGGAGAAGCAACATAGTTCCCAGAAGTCATCAGATGAAGATTTCTTGTACTAGTATTCCAACACTTCCAAGCAGTGCTGGTGAACTCTAATAGGAGTCTAATAAGAAAGTCCTCACGAGGAAGTAGAATAATCAGAGAATCCGGGACTGAGACATCACTATTGCTCATTGCTTATTACAGGCTCTGGGCAAACAACCCATAGTGTGTGTACTAGTGCTCTGAACCTGATCAGTGCAACGGCTGTGACTGCTGCAGGGCCTGGTGACAGGGCCAGTTTTTCTTATAAAGAGTAAATATGTACCACCAGTTCTCTAAGGTGCTATGAGCCACGCAAACCTGAGAAGTGGTCTGAGGTCAGCCAATTTGCATGTCTCCCTCTCCTTTTTAATCTATTCAGGGATTTAGTTATTTCAGAATTGAAGTTACTCTTTGAGCAGCTTAGTTTCAGCTGGGACTGATGTGCTGTCCAGGCCGAAGAATGAAGCTGGGTCTATTCTTTGGGCCTGCCACCCAGAATACCAGAAAGACTATGAGGTTTGAGATCAAAGGGATGAGGAGCTAACCAGTGCCAAGACGGGCCATCGTGATGTTTACAAAGTAAACAAACCAAGGGTGACTTTGTTTGCAAACTCTCAAAGCACATACAGGACTTGCAAGGATATGCTTAGACACTTTTAAGTTTCTCAATGCAGAAAAACATATAAATACACTATAAAAATGTACTAAAGCATCTTTGCTTTTTCAGTGTTAATTTCAATTTTAAGAAACTGAATTTAAAATATAGATGAGAAGAAAAGGATTTATGACATTTAAAAGTATAATCTCAAATTGATAATTGTTAATTTGGTGAAATCACTAACAAGCAAAAATTTTCTTTCTTTTTTTTTAGATTTTATCTATTTATTTTTAGAGAGATGAAAAGGGAGAGAGAAACAATCATCCCAACATGTGAAAGATAGATTGACCGGTTTGTGCCCTGACTGGGAAGTGAACCGGTGACCCTTTGGTTTGCAGGCTGGTGCACAATCCACTGAGCCACACCAGCCAGGAAGAATACACAAGCACTTTCAAAGAGACTTAACAGTGCATTGCAACGAAAAATGTCTAAAAAGGGAATTACTACCTGGTTTAAACAAAAATTATGAGAGCATGTTTGTACTGATTCTTTAATAGCATAATATCAATTATATGTGATACTGTCACACTTCTACAGGGGAAATTTAACTGTATACAATGCTCATGTGTATTCCTTGTGACCATTTTGTAAATTAAACTAAATACTATTATATAAAACCAAGTTACTTTTTGTTTGCTATACAAATGCAAATGTTAATTATTTTATGATCATATTTCTTTTGTCTCCCAACAGGGCCAAGCAAGTATATTTATTTGCCTTAGTGGGGACTGAAAATCTTTGCCTGCTCCAAAATGTGACAAAAGAAGTCAACAGATCCCACTGTACAATAGCCATTTTAAATTTTGGTCAGACTTTTGGTAACTGCTTCTATGAAATGCATTATTTTTTTTAACATAACCCAATAGATTCTTTTTTTGACATGCAAAAAAACCCAATACTTAACTTTCCTTCTATCCAAAAATACCAGTTTGTTTTAAAGGATTTAAGGTGCCTTCAGCAAGGTAACACAATTTTAAAGTCAGTGAGAAAGAAAAGAAAAGGAATTGGGACATAAACTGGAAATGAGTCTAATATTAAAATACATACTAAAAGCCTTATATACTTGCTTCCCAATGTATAATCTCCAACAGAAGCTGGATGTTTCAGAAACTGTCAATCAATATCCCCATCTCTTTTCTGTGAGGTTAAGAGGAGTTATTTTTTCTTTTAAAAATATATCTTGTTATTATAATTGCCCATCCCCCCCCTTTATTCCCCTCTGCCCTGCAACCCTCTCCTACCTGCATTCCCCTTCCACCTTAATTCATGCCCATGGGTCATACATATAAGTTCTTTGGCTTCAACATTTCCTGTACTATTCTTAACCTCCCTCTGTCTGTTTTGTACCTACTATTTATGATTCTTATTCCTTGTACCTTCCCCCCATTTCCTCCCCTTCACCTCCCCGCTGATAACCCTCCATGTAATATCCATTTCTGTGATTCTATTCCTGTTCTAGTTGTTTGCTTAGTTTGCTTTTGTTTTTGTTTTCTAGGTTCAGTTGTCGAGAGTTGTGAGTTTATTGTCATTTTCTGTTCATAGTTTTTATCTTTTTCTTAGGTAAGTCCATTTAACATTTCATATCATAAGGGTTTGGTGATGATGAACTCCTTTAACTTGACCTTATCTGGGAAGCACTTTATCTGCCCTTCCATTCTAAATGATGGCTTTGTTGGAAAGAGTATTCTTGGATGTAGGTCCTTGCCTTTCATGACCTGGAATACTCCTTTCCAGCCCCTTCTTGCCTCTTTTGAGAAATCAGCTGACAGTCTACTGAAAACTCCTTTGTAGGTAACTGTCTCCTTTTCTCTTGCTGCTTTTTAGATTCCTTCCTTATTCTTCATCTTGGGTAATGTAATTATGATGTGCCTTGGTGTTTGCTTCCTTGGGTCCACTTCTTTGGGACTCTCTGAGCTTTCTGGACTTCCTAGAATTCTATTTCCTTTGCCAGATTGGGGAAGTTCTCCTTCATTATTTTTTCAAATGAGTTTTCAAAGTCTTGCTCTTCCTCTTCTCCTTTGGCACCCTTATGATTCGGATGTTGGAACATTTAAAGTTGTCCAGGAGGTTCCTAAGCCTCTCCTCATTTTTTTGAATTCTCATTTCCTCTTTCTGTGCTGTTTTATTGTTTCTTTCTTCCTTCTGGTCCAAACCATTTATTTGAGTCCTGGTTTCCCTCCCATCATGGTTGGTTCCCTGTACATTTTCCTTTATCTTACTTTTCATAGCCTTCACTTTTTCCTATTTTGCGACCATATTGAACTATTCCTGTGAGCATCCTGATTACCAGTGTTTTGACCTGTGCATCTGATAGGCTGGCTATCTCTTCATCACTTAGTTGTCTTTTCTGGAGCTTTGATCTGTTCTTTCCTTTGGGCCATCTTTTTTTTTTTTTTTTTTTTGTCTCAGCACACCTGTAAGTAGTAGGGGGCAGAACCTTAGGTGTTTGCCGGGGCGGGGTGACCCACATCGCTGCTTTGTGGTGCTGTATGTGGGGAAGGGGTCCGACAGGGAACAGTGTTGCTTGTTCAGCTCTCTGCCATTTCAGTTGTTTCCCCCACTACCCACAAGCAAATTGGACCCTTCTGGTGCTGATTCCAGGTAGGTCGGTTTGTGTGTATTCTATGACCCTGTGGGTCTCTCCACAGAACTCTCCTGTGAGGCTGGGAGTTTCTCCTGCTGCCTCAACCCCACAGGTTTTTACAGCTAGAGGCTTGGAGGCTTTATTTTCCCACACTGGAAACCTGGGTTGCATGGTCTGTCTCGCTCCCCAGCTGTTCCTCCCAGTTTATCTGCACTCAAATGTGGGACTGCCCACTCCGCCAGCCACCACTTTGCCCGCCCAGGTCCTCCAGCTGCCGCAGCTACACTGCTGCAAGTCCTCTCTGCCCAGCTGCTCGTCCCCGTCCCTCCTACTGGTCTGGATGTTTCTTCTTTAACTCCTTGGTTGTCAGACTCCATACAATTCAATCTTCTGTCCGTTCTGGTTGTTTTTTCTTTTTAAATTTGTTGTTGTCCTTCTTTTGGTTGTGTGCAGAGGTACAATATGTCTACCTATGCCCCCATCTTGGCTGGAGGTCAAGAGGAGTTATTTTGCAAGTAGGAAAATTAAGACCCTGGTGTTAAATGTTTTATTCTTGAAATAGTTGAGAGAGTTGGGGCAGAATTCAAAGTTTTGGTAGCTTGTTCAAATCTTGGGCCATCTAGATCATTTTGCTTTTAATTTTAAGTGAAAATGTCAGACTCCAAGGGGTAGGTAGAAGTGAGAGAAGAGTATAGGTGTGGAGGAATATAGCTAAGTGTGTCTATGGGTGGCTGCTGCTCTTTGTGCACTGTTTCACACTCACACCTTATACCTAGATTTTTAAAAAATATGTGTAGTTTTAAAATTTTTTATTTTTTAAATTTTCTTTAAGTATATTTTATTGATTATGCTATTGGTTTTCCCAATTTCCCCCCATTATTCCCCCTCACCCTGCACCCCCCAACCCTCCAGCGTCCTCCCCCCAACCCTTAGTTCATGTCCATTGGTTGTACATGTAAGTTCTTTGAGTTCTCTGTTTCCTATACCATTTTTGACCTCTCCCCATCTATTTAATACCTACCAATTATGCTTCTTCATCCCTGTACCTTTTCCTCCCTATCCCTCCTTTCCCCCTCCCCACTGAAAACCCTCCATGTGATGTCAATTTCTCTGATTCTGTTCCTGTTCTGGTTGCTTAGTTTTTTGTTTTCGTTGCTTTCTTTCTTTTATTTTTTCTTAGGTTCATTTGTTGATAGTTGTGAGTTTGTTGTCATTTTACTGTTCATACTTTTGATCTTCCTCTTCTCAGATGAGTCCCTTAAACATTTCATATAATAATGGCTTGGTGATGATGAACTCCTTTAACTTGACCTTATCTGGGAAGCACTTACCTGCCCTTCCATCTGAATGAAAGCTTTGCTGGATAGAGTATTCTTAGATGTAGATCCTTGCCATTCATGATTTGGAACACTTCTTTCCAGCCCCTTCTTGCCTGTAAGCTTTCTTTTGAGAAATCAGCTGATAGTCTAATGGGCATTCCTTTGTAGGTAACTCTTTCCTTTCCTCTTGCTGCTTTTAAGATTCTCTCTTTATCTTTGATTTATTTATTTATTAAAGATTGTCTTTTTTTTAAAGATTTTATTTATTTATCTTTAGAGGGGAAGGGAAGGAGAGAGGGAGAGAAATATCAATGTATGGTTGCCTCTTGTGTGTCCCCTGCTGGGAACTGGCCTGCAACCCAGGCATGTGCCCTGACTGGGAATCAAACCGCGATCATTTGGTTCACAGGCCCGCGCTCAATCCACTGAGCTACGCCGGCCAGGGCTCTCTCTTTATCTTTAATCTTGGGTAACTTAATGATGATGCGCTTTGGTGTGTTCCTCTTTGGGTCCAACTTCTTTAGGACTCTCTGGGCCTCCTGGACTTCCTGGAAGTCTATTTCCTTTGCCAGATTGGGGAAGTTTTCCTTCATTGTTTGTTCAAATGAGTTTTCAAAGTCTTGCTCTCCATCTTCTCCTTCTGGCACCCCTATAATTCAAATATTGAAACATTTCAAGTTGTCAAAGAGGTTCAAAAGTCTCTCTTAATTTTTTTTGAATTCTTGTTTCTTCATTCTGTTCCAGTTGATGTTTATTTCTTCCTTTTGTTCCAAATCGTTGCTTTGAGTCCTGGTTTCCTTCCGGTCACTGTTGGTTCCCTGAATATTTTGCTTTATTTCATTTTGAAAGCTCAATCAGTTCTGTGAGCATTTTGATTACCAGGGCTTTAAATTCTCCATCAGACAGGTTGGCTGTCACCTCATTGCTTAGCTCTCTTTCTGTAGTTTTGCTCTGTTCTTTCATTTTGGCCCCATTTCTTTGTTTGGGGCCCCTTTTAAGTTGTAAGGGGGCAGGGCAACCCTCCTTGCTCCATTGGGCACTGCCTGTTGGGGCGGGGCCAGAGAGAGAACAATGCAGATGCCCTGCACAGCTCTAGCCCACTTTCCAACGAACTCTCCTGTGAGACTGGAAGTTTCTCCCACCGTGGCAACCACTGTAGTCCACAACCAGCTCTGAGTCTCAGTTTCCCCTTAAGTCAGTGCTGCCTGCACAGCCTGCTGCTTTGCTGTGGTTTCTAGCCATCCACCGCCTTACTGGTCTGGTTGTTCTGCCTGACTGTTTCTTTAGTTCCGTGGTTGTAGGATTTCCGTACAGTTTCATTTTCTGACACATGTGGTTGTTTACTGATTTTAGATTGGTTGTTATCCTCCTTTTGGTTGTGCAAGAAAGCGAAGGGTTTCTACCTAAACCTCCATCTTGGCCGGAACTTACACCTAGCTTTCTATGTGTTGTTGCTCATCTCCTGAGCCCTTACAATGAGCCAGTCAGGAGCCTAGGCGTCTCAAGATGCCGCTTCAAAGGAGCCCACAGAGCAAGTGCCTTACCTGGCCCCAGTCTCCTGTCACCCAGCGAGGAGGGGGGCAGCTACGCAAACTGCAGCGGACGCGGGTAGGGGGCTTGCTCTGCTCTGGACACTGTGCAGCTGGGAATGTTTTAGAAAGGTCACTGCTCTTGCACAGAACAATCCGATGCTTGAATCCCGAACCACATTTAGGAGTGCACTGGAAAGAAAACAAACACTGATGAATAACAATGGTAAAGAAAATTCGAAGAAAGTGTTTACTTAGAGTAAATATGTGTTAGGGCATACAGTACATATCCTTACTAAATGCTAGGTAAAGTCTTTCAGATATGAAAATTCTTTAAGTATTTAAGCAGAAGTACTTTTATCTTTTTCCCTAAGGTCTTTAAGAACTAAGCCCAAAGTTTGCTTTTCTTGGCTAACTTATTTTCTTCTTTTATTGAGGGTAGGTTTATTCCTTGATTCCTCCCTATCCTTGGCCACATTCAGCTGTGATAAGATTTTGCTAATTTTTGGAATGCGGAATTGTTGGTTTTCCACTTGCTGGGTGTAGTCTCCTGAAGAAAATTCTTATGTTATTAGCGGACCACAGGAACTCGTGTTTGTGAAGCTAGAGGTGGATCTACATAAGCATTCTCACCGCGTGGTGGTGATGAATGCGTGGTCGCAGGTGATGGTTTACTGCACAGAACATCTCTGGGTTTTACCCTGTCCATCAGTTAAACAATGAATTTTACTGTTCTTTAGTTGGATCCGTCTGTTCACACTAAGGTAAAAGTGCTTCTTCCTATGTCGCAAAGAGCATTATGGATGTCTTTTCCAGGTTAATTCACATGGTGGCTGACTGAAGTCCTCCACTTTCTCCCCTGTACGTCTGAACACTTCCTTAAAATTTGTTCTTTCTCTTAGTTAGGTGAGAACCTTATCTACAACATGTTAAGCCCTGTTTCTACTCCTTTTATTTAAAAAAATTTTCATATCTCCTATAGGAACTAGACTGGGGGGGAAGGGGCACAAAAGTGAAAGACCGTCTTTACACCTCTAGGGGCTCATAGTTTTACATAGGAGATAGACATGTGAATGCAAGTTTAAATACCAAAAAAGAGGATTTGTAAATTCTATGCCTCTCATCATCATCTGCCAATTTGATAATTATGTATTTACCTATCTTTTTACTCCTACCAGATTACAAATTCACTGAAATTATTTTATTCTGCTTTACCCTTTTCTCCCACCCTGATCCCATGATCCGGCAGAGGGTTTTGAGTTCACACTCAACAAATATATACTGTCCTTTATCTGGAAAGACGACGGTTCTGATGGTTCTGATTTACCATCAAGTAAACCAAGATGTACTAGTCGTGGGGTGGGGACATCCCAATGGACGCTACGCACCCCCGAGTGGCTGTGTCTGGAGCAATCCTTGAGCCCAGTACATGTCATAGAAAGAAAGAAAAATACTAACATTTTTTTTCAGGTGAAAATCAAGGATCCCATGAACACACTTCACCACAATGAATGTAATGACAATGCATTTCCACCAACTTAGGAAAAATTATCATTAGGATGCATTTTCAAGGAGGATAACATTCAGTTCTTTCCAATAAGGTTCCAGAAGAGGCTTTAGTTAGGGATCAAGTGAGAAATTCCTGACCCCCATTATTCCTTTCACAGCCAAATCAGCATCCTTATTTCCAGCTGCTGCCTCACTCCACCCATATAATGAATCACTAGATTCCATTAATTTGATTCCTAAATCTCTCTCCTGTCTGTTGATTTCTCTGCCTCCACTGCTACCTGCCTTACTACAGACAGCAGCACTGCCTACACGTAATATTGGAATAGCTTTCTAATAGGTCTCCTGTTTCTTGCTCTTGCTTCACTCCAATCTACTCTCTAAAAAAGTATTTGAAGCCACACCAGGAAAAACAATTTGGCTCTCACTTACGAAGAATAGAAATGTTAGTTTGGGGGGGGGGGTTAGACTGAGTTCTCTCTAGAGAGGGGGGCTTCATTTACTTAGCTATATGCCAAGGTAGAACCCGGGAGTAAGCAAGGTGGTATCACAAATTGTATGTAAAACCAAGTGCAGTCCCTCAAGGGTGGATTTCCCCTCCTCCTTCTCAAGTAAGGCTACCTAAAAGTTAGTCCTAGCAGTCAACTGATCATGAGGCCAGTCATCACTCGTCCAGGAAGAAGTACAAAACACAGGCCATGTCCAGTGGGTTCTCTGTGGGAGTCAGAAGAAACTCTCCTGACACATCAAAAGACAGGTTGAGGATGGCTGGAGCCCATCCACAGAGTGCAGCAATGCTTTTAAGAGTTGCATGTCAGGAGAGGACAAGAACAGAAAACCATTTAAGTCCAACATGTAGCAGGGGTGATCCCAGGACTGAGGCTAGGTGACAGGAAATAGGAAGCCACGGCTTCATCAGTTTCACAAAAGGCTGCCGAAGAGCCATTTTCCACTGAGGTAATTTGGCTTTTTTTTTCTTTTGCCATAAGCTCCCGGGTGGGTTTCACTGACGGGGAAAACGAAAAACGGTTCCTGGCCTCGCAACAATGGAAATTTTATATTAGAGCAGCCGGCAATGAAAAGGAAAAGGTCGAAGGGTACATTCCTCTTGCTGCAACATGTTTTCACCAGTTGAACCTCACCCTGGTGATTAGCAGAGCTCAGACAGCTGATAGCGGGGAGAGGGCAGAGAGGAGGGAGGTTTCCATGGGCGCGTCCGAAGGATATTGTGAGAAATATTTGCGAAAGTTAGCTGGAAAGGACTGAACACTGCCTGCTCTTCTGCCTGCTGGGGCCCCCTTTTTCCATTAGTGGGAGGTGTTCCATTCCTCTGAGAAGAACAGGCTCATTGTTCTCACTTTGTTCTCCAGAGCTACTCATTTATTTCACGTAATGCAATTTACTTTCACTTGTTTTTTTAGCCCATCCAGGGAAGAGGTGGGCTTCCTGGTAACATAAGGAAATGGAAGCGAGAGAGTGCACTCCTCTCGCGGAACATAAACAGGAGAGACTGAATGGGGGGAACCGTCCCTCCTGACTAAGGGATGAAGGTGGTGGTACTGGCAGTGTCCAGCTAGGACCTTCGAGGCGGGAATGGCAGCACTGCTTGAGCAACGCTTATCCTGGAATCATTTGCCTGCATTGTCTGTGGAGAGGCATCAGTGGCCACCAATTCTTTATTCAAGGCGATTGTCCCAACACGCACACTTGAAGCCCCCCACAAAACTTCTTTCCCCTAAGCTTTGACTCAGCTAGCTTAAAGAAGATAGCAGGTGGGGAGAATGGAGACAGTTGTAGTTGCACAACAGTAAAGAAATAAACAAATAAGGAGGTAGATAAATAAATAGAGAAAGGAAGGAAGGAAGGAAGGAAGGAAGGAAGGAAGGAAGGAAGGAAGGAAGGAAGGAAGGAAGGAAGAAAGGAAGAAAGAAAGAAAGAAAGAAAGAAAGAAAGAAAGAAAGAAAGAAAGAAAGAAAGAAAGAAAGAAAGAAAGAAAAGAAAGAAAGGATTAAAAGCCCCTGTAGCCTGCACATACTTCCTCAGGCTGCTCCCAGGAACGCCTGAGGGCCTCTTAGAGCCGCTGGAGCAGGTCACTTCTAAGACGGGACAGGTAACAACCAAAACTCTAAACGTGGGCAACTGCAACCAACATGAGGCTGAATTAGGGAAAAAGCCTTAAAATAGTATCTGGAATGAAACAGAGTAATACACATAAGCTATTTCTCAAGGTGATTATATTGGGTTGTTTTATATTAAAATAAAAATATAATGATACAGAAATATGTAGGTCAAGAGACCAATGTGAAATGAGTCTGCATGAGGAGGTTTTGGTGTTTTAGTGGTTAGTAGAAATTTTTTCTAGTTTCTGCTTATGAACTTGTCTATTTTCTCCACTTTTTGTAGAAAAATGATACAGTATACGGCTTTGTAGTCAAGCCTTTTTGTTACTTATCACTAATTTATTCAATCTTACCATCCACTTATTCTTAAAAACCAACCCTTGCCTCCAATCCTGCAGGGTCTTCATGTTTCTGTTCAGTTGTTTCTCTTCTGGGAAACGCCTTCTCCAGCTTCCCTCTTCTCTCCCCTGCTCCAAACCCTGCGCTCCCTCAACTGGCAGCTCAACTCCCATCCCCGACACAGCCTTCCATCCTACTCTGGCCTCTTCTCTCCTTCTCAGCTTCGAATTTCCACGTCTCTTACATTTATGCCTCACAATCCACCATTTCGCTAAATATTGTCTTATCTTATTCTCTAGTTGTTAAATGGATATTTCTTCTTTTCTCAACCTTATAAATTCTTTGCATTCTCCATAGTGTCTATACCAGTGTGTTTAGTAAGACTCAATCATATTTATGGACTTGACCTGAAACCGTAAAACTATTGCAGCCAATCCTCAGGTCTCTCATTGTAATTCTCCAGAAAAAAATTTTGTCATCATTAATCAAAGACTATATATGGACCTCTATATGGGTCTTGGGTTCTGAAGTACTAACGTGTACAACTCAGTAGAATGTCTATTTTTTACCAGTGGATGTTATCTTTCAAATGAATTTAAGAGTTAACTCACCCACTGTTGGGGAACAGAAGAATTCATACTGTTTTTTTCATAACCACTGAGTGAAAAATACCAAGAATATTTCTATATTTGACTGAAATACAAATAAAAGTTAGGTGGGCAGAATGTAATTACTAAAGTTGGACTATGGCCAGGAAACTTGGGAGAACACTCCCAATTCCTGCCAAAGATTCCATGGATGACCACAACTGGTCAAAAGCTACATTTCCATGTGCCCCTTAAACACTGTCCATCTGAGCCCCGTGCCTGTAGCTAAACAAGGCCACTCAAGCAGTAAGATTCTCAGGGGGGAAGGTTACATTCAGACATTTCTAAATAACAATGTTTAATTTGTTTTTTTGTTTATTTTTTGACAAACTTATGAGGGCTACAGGAAACATCTAAGGCAAGTACCACAGTGTCTTCAGCAGGAAATGCATCCTGTTGTGCCAACTAGAAGAACCTTTAGCTACAGAACCAGGTGCTCATCCTTCTCCCCATTAACCGCCACTACAGAAGGACTCAGCTCCTCTTCGGGAACTGTGGAGAATGGTACAGTGTGTCTATGTGTGTGTTTCATGCAGAATGAGGAGTTAAGAATTAACTCTACCTCTTACCTCATTTTTCATGAGACCATTTTTCTGAGGCCTCTGGGTTATACTGGGCTCTTTTATGTACATGTATGCCAGAAAAACATTGCCTTAGGTCTTCCTCACTGCTCCTTTAAATGGAGGTAATGATAAAATCTAAATTTGACTTTTTAGTATGTTACAACCTCAGCTTCAGGTTTCTTCTCCCCATTCAGAAGAAGGAATTAAAATATGTATAGATACATAACAAGTGACAATAATTGACAAAGATTCATGTCTGAGTTATGTAGTTAGGCTGGAACATTACTTAGGAAAAAAGATATAACAGGGCCCTGATTCTGAGCTTGTGAGGCTGTTCAAGAATAATAAGGAAGAAAAACCACTTGGATGAGTACTCACTATAATACTTTTTCAGATTCACTGACTTCCTCGCCCCCCACAAAAAAAAACCCATACTTCCTGATAATCAGCAATAAAATATAGCATGGCCAAGTTCACTGTTTGGCAGTCCTTACTACTGTGTTCTAAGATGCGCACATGCTCAGGTGTCCTTAATGTTAAATGCTTTGCTGTTAATAGTTAAGACATCTCACAACACACAGCCTCAGATTTCCTTACTTCTGACCAATCCAAAGCCACCCACTGAGGTGGACATGACTGGTTGTTGCAGGTCTCTTTTTCAACAGGCCGGTGTGTTAAACAACTACTGTAGTCCAGTGTCTCCTCCTCAGAAGGCCCAGTCTTCCTGATGCAGAGCACCGCCCGGGTGCGTGTTCCGCCATCGCAGGTCTTGCTACACTCCAACCAATCCCCAATGAACCACCTGCAGCGAGAAGGGGAAGAAACACCGAAAAGCATTTCCTCAGTATAGCCAGAGATTTGCAGCTGAGTGAAGGCACTTTTACCAGTGGAATACATCCTTTTCCTGCAAGAGCTGACATTTCAGTGTTGTTGATGTGACAAATGACAAAAGGAAGAACTGCGAAGGAAGAGATAACTTCTTGTCAATTGCCTCCTCAAGTGCAGTGCACGGGCTTTGGAGCAGGCAGAATTATGTCCAAGTAAGTAATGCACTCTGTATTTGTTTAACCTCTCTGATTTTTCCCCTTTATTAATTTCTAAAGTGAGGATAACAATAGGATCATGAGATTGTCACAAAGATTAAGTAAAGTAATAATTGAAGCTGCCAGTCATGTGCTGGTACATGGTTCATGACTGGCTTTTCGTAGGAGGGAGGGAGACCTTATTTGTTGTGTTAGCCAATTTTTGTGGTATAAATACCTCACCATCACATTCAAGCCATCTCCTAGACGCAGTGCACATGAAAAGAGAAGATATGCTACTAGCAGGGTCTTAGGAGCTAATACTAACTGGCTTCAGCACGCCACTGAGAGTTTCTAACAGAGGGTCTAACACACAACAGTAGCTCTTTTCATGATTACATTGAGGCAGCTTCTCCCATAATTGAGGATTTTATGCTAAAACTTAGAGATTTGTTTTGATTCCCAGAAATGAACACCAGGCTCTGTAGAAGACAGAAGGCCTCTCCTGTCCTTACAGGGGTAAGAAGGCCCAGGTACCCAACCTGAAGACATGACAGTTTTAAAACACCTGCAGGAAGAGCAGAGTTCTGAGCCAGCTCTGTGGAAACATGGAAGTCTCTTGCTTGGACCCTTTTACTGCTAAAAATAGCTTCTGCACAGCTAATGTGGGAAGAAACAGTAATGTCTTAACAAAATGAACATTTCATATTTATTTGTATATGACTCTTTTTCCTTGAAGTCATCAGTGACCTTATGTATGTATATACATATAATTTCAGGATGTGTGTGTATAAGACAGATACTTTTGCAGGGCTCACTCTTTGAGACACAGTAATTGGTCCAAGAGCTATGAATCATGATCCAAATCAGACCAATGAGGATTTGGCTTTAGAATGTTTTTATCTTGTCTAGAGCAGAGGGTACCCCTTTCTTTCTGGTCACAAAGGGAAGAGCTGCTGGTGGCCATGTCCCCTGTGAAGTTGAATTAGGTGATTTGAAAGAATGCAGAAGAGCTAGAGTCCTAATGGTGTTTGACCCTTGATTCTAGCCATTCCTCAAGTTAGGTACATCCTTACAGCCCCCTCAGCCTTGTTACATAAACCAACAAACCTTCCCACACGCTGAAGTTAGCTGGAATTGAAGTTGTATTATTTCCAACCAGAGTCCAGGCTGACATATTGTTTTTTTTTAATTTAATACATATATGCAGAATGCCTACTGCGTCCCAGGCATTGTGCATTGTTTTACAGAAGAAAGTGAAACCCAGTGTAAGAAAAACCTTTCTCCAAAGGCATGAAAAGAGCAATGGCGGAACTAGGACTTGACTCCCCATCAGTTGCTATTTCTGCTGAATTTTACTTTTAACACTGCTAAATAGTAGACTCTTGGTCACAAGCATGATGTCACAAGATATTTTCCTCAATTCATGACTATAAATCAGGCAACTATCATCAATGGATATGCTCATGCTTTTCGGTGGGTAACTACCCAGAGAGAGAGAAGACTCTGAAAGCTTAAGAACAAATTTCTCACTATTTCAATGAGCTTGGTTCATTGTGCCAGTTTTGTATGGTGAAGATAGCACCTTAGTGAAGTCAGAGTACTAGTAGCCTAAATTTGAGCCTGCATGTAGCTAAATAAGCCACAATAGCCTTTGTTCATTATTATTTGTAATATCTTTCCTTATAGAGAGACCAGCATTTAGAAGACCATAATTAACCAACTTCTCAATATAAAATATATCTTGCCAAAAATCTAAAAATTTTCTACCTAGAATTGATTTAATGAATTATAAATTAATTCTGAATTTAAAAAATCTGACATTAACATTTTTTTGCAAGTCATTTTGCGGAGAAGATTTGAAGTGGTTTTCATCTTTCTGTTTTGTTTTCCACAGATGAACATGATCCCAAGTTGTTACTACCATTTTTGGTAAGGAGGAAAATGTGTACTGAGAATAATAACTTGCATGCCAGCCATAGTGAAACTCTGATTCAATTTGCAACAGTGATTTCATCACCAAGATTAGGGGATAAAACAGAAATGTGTGTAACTCAGCCACAAAGTGTTCAGTCATACCACCTCCAGCCATGATCTCATTAGGTCCCATAATGTACGAGGGATAAAGGCCTTCAAATTAAACACAGGTGCCCAGAGTAACAGCAGTGATTCAGGAGGTGTTGCTGGTCTTTGTTGCACGAGGTCAGGGCCACCTCTGCCTTTTCATTCTTTGTCCTCTCTTTTATTGCCAACCATCTTAGCTGAGATGTGTCACTCTAGCATTTAACTCGGAATGTAGGAAAGTAAAAGTATTAACCGCCCTCCCGATTTCCCTTCTGACTGTAACTAATTTCGGGCTTCACACTCAGTTCCTGTTGCATCTTTATTGCTCACCAAATCATCCCTTCCCATGAATAACTAGTAGTAAATCACACACGAGTTATTTAAATAGTTTTGCAATTTTACCACTGCATCTAATTGTCTCAGTTTCTCCACTCCCCTGTCCAGTTTAGACAGATTGCTTTCTCCACCCTCATTCTCCATGTACTTGACCCTCTGATGACTTTCACCCTATTTCTCTTCTTTTCCTCCACTAGAGTCAGTGGTAAAAATCTGAAGGAAAAAGTCCTTTTGGGAATACCACTTGCTGAATCATTAGAGTCTGAACACTACCAGGGCTGTTCCTTTCTGAGCTGAAGACCCAGCAGTCGAACTGCCTTCACCCT
This sequence comes from Carollia perspicillata, assembly GCA_004027735.1. Lineage (NCBI taxonomy): Eukaryota > Metazoa > Chordata > Mammalia > Chiroptera > Phyllostomidae > Carollia > Carollia perspicillata. The sequence continues at coordinate 72,675 of PVKM010000800.1, read as the reverse complement.
CACAAGTTCTGCCTGTCCACTAGACACTAGCAATTAGTGGGATTCATGCTGGAGTGTCTGGGGTAAGAGTGGCCTGGTGCAGCCTGTGTTATGTGATCTGCAGTATCTGTATATTAGGACAAAGAGTAGTATTAATGAGATGAGAGAATAAGAGAGACACTATAAAAATACTTTACCCCAACCTGGATGATGATGAGAAAGAACTCATCATAAGATCAGAATATTATTTTTGCTTTTTTACCTTAAAGGGAAATAGCAGAGCACATGAAAATAAACTGATATTAGATATTTGGATTGTGTGTGTGTGTGTGTGTGTGTGTGTGTGTGTGTGTGTGAGAGAGAGAGAGAGAGAGAGAGAGAGAGAGAGAGAGAGAGAGATAAAAGGTTGGGATGGATATTGAGATGTCCCAGCCTTTAACCCTGAGTTATGAGTCTAGTTATCAACCCCTTTTTAAATAAATACCATGTAGAAAAATAAAAACAAATCTTCAGAATTTGAAATTAACATCTTTAGTCAGAGATTCAAGTATGTAACTTATTAACTACTTACTAAGGTACTTAAACTTTCCTAGCTTTTAAAATAGTTTTTAGAACAATTTTCATAACAAAAAGTTGGTAAATAAAAAGAGAAAAAGAAAAATTTGCTCTTTCCTCAGCTAATTGGAGAGTGAAATTAATATTAAGTGAAATTAATATTAAGCCTCTATGCCCTAAGCATTCCACAGTCGAGATTTTTCTAAATCAAAGAAAATCGCAATAAATATCTCTGAAATTGTGGCAATTGAGAAATGTGTTGATAAAACAAAATTAGAAGTATTAAAGTGTCACCAGACATCTGATGTATAACTTACAGAGTTAGTAATGTCTGGAATAATGGGAAAAACATCACTGGAGATCAGCATGCTCTCATCTGTAAAATGATTTCTATGATTCTTCCTTGGTCTTAAAGTTTGGAGTTTTATAGAGGACTGTAGAATCTTTTTCTAAAGGTAACTGATTGTAGTTGTCCTTGGGTGAGGTGCGATGACTCAAATAATTGTTACACATTATACCATAAAAGACACCATTCAATAAAACCCAGCCCCTGGGTAAAAATCTCCCCCTAGTCTGAGAATCCTTTAGCACTTTTGTTTATAACTCACTCATTGTACTTTACATATTTTCCCCTGTACTATAATTATTTTTATATGAATTTGCCAGGTTAGATTGTTTTTAAGAAAAGGAACCATTTCTTCCAAAGCACACTGCCTTCCTAATTGAGTTGCTTTAAAAATGTCTTCTAATTCTTGACCACATTATTATCACAATGTACATACAGCACTCCACTGTTTTCACCTTTGCACAGTTTCATATAGGAATAATATTCAGTATCTAAGGGTTCTTCATATGAGGTTATTTATAATAGCAAGAAATATTCTTGCTATTAGAAGACAGCAAGGTTGAAACTGAACTCTTGGCCTTTCTCTTTGGATGCCAACTCAGCATTACTTCCTTTTTTATGGTGTGGTTTCCTGTCAGTCATGCTTCCTGTCAGTCATGCTCTTTAGTATCGACTCCTCCCTTTCCTCTTTTCCAACTGGAAAAGGCTTCAGCCTTTGCCATGAATTCTACCATTTTCATTCAGTGTCTCTGGAGCCCTTGTTTTCTTCCTGTCCCGAGTCTCCCCACCATTTGACTACTCTTTCTTCTACGAGTAGCTGCTCTGAGTGCTCAGGTTTTCCCAGTAAGGCTTCCTCCAGACTTTCAAGATCTTCCAAATAAATTATTATTGTTGTTATCGTTATTACTATTATTTCTCTACCAACATCTCTTTTGTTTATCTTTATAATCTCCTATCATTTTCTTTATACAACAAATCTTATAGCTTTCTATTTTTCTACACTATACTTGTAAAGTCACCAATGTGACTAAAAGACATTTGAAATATTTCATAATTTGAAAAGATAGTTTTTGATAGAAAATAACATGTAGGATTTTAGATTAATGGGATTGAAGAAACAATAATTTTTGTAAATAAATATAGATCCTTTCTTCAAATATATTTTAAACAGATTAAAGTTTTCATAAAAAAAAACATTGAAAGTACGGTGTAAGAGTAGGTAGGGCATTCCTAAATATTATACCAATTAAAGAAACAAATGTTTGATAGTCTTTCCATATAATATTTTAACACTCTAGTAAATAAAAATAGATCGTAATACCTTAAATAATATAAAAAACATATGACAAACTAAAACAATTATTTGGAACACAGATAAAAGAGTTAATATTAATACATTAAGAATTCATACAAATCAATAACAAAATGGTAAGAACTTCAATAAAAAATGAGATGGACTTTATTTTCAATAAAATATGAGGCTATGAAAATAAAAAGCAAAAAAAGAAGTAATGGAATGGCCACTGGACTTAATTTTTTAACGTTCAGTCTCAGGGGTGATCCGAGATATACTAAATGAAACAGCAATTAGATACTAAGGCTTTTTTTCCCTACAAAATAGTCAAAGGTGGTTTTTAAATAATACCCAGGGTTTTCAGTTCAGGGAAATGACACCCTTTTATACTATTAACGGAGTGCACGTTCATGTTCTTTCTCGAGAGCAATTTGACAATGCATCTGACGGACTAAGATATATTTCCATTTGAACCAGAAATTCTATTCCTATGCACGTAGCATTAGGGCATAATGATAGAGAGCAAAGTTTTAGTAGCAAAAATGGTTAATGCTGTGGTATTGTAAAGGATTAAAAGCTAGGACACAACCAAAATTGTTTGACAGTGGGAAGCCAATTTAAATAAACAATGACATATCTACTAAACATTGTAGAAGATACTTAATGTTCAAAATATATTGAAAACTGACTACAAAGCATCTTAAATATTATTATACCATTTTTAATATACACATGTTATACACCAACAGTGGAAATAGAGACATCGAAATATTTAAAGTGGTATTATAAGTATTACAAGTGTTTTATATTTTTTTACTAATCTGCACTTAAAAATGTTGTTTCAATATGCATTACAACACCAAATACAATTATTATATCATCTGAAAAGACCTATCTCCTTTCATTTCTTCTACGCCCATTTTAAGGCTTACTGAATTCAGTAGTCTTTCTGTGACTTTTATTTCTATAATACCAACATCTACTGGAGATCTTATATATACCAACCATTCAGAAGAATTAACATTTCCTTTTTCATAGTCTGTATTTGAAAGAATAGAAAAGATATTTAAAAGGAACTAAGGAAAAAATGGACTAATAAAGAGTAATATTTTAAATATGTTCTTTAGCTCTTTCCAAAAAAAAAAAAACTGTCAGCCTAAATTTTCTCTTTCTTATATTCTCTTTATATTTGTTTTTCAAATTCCATTTCCTCACCTGCAAACTTTAAAAAAGTTAATAAATAACTTTTTATTTCAGAAATCAAAAGGAGATAGGAAAATTAATTTTAATCATGTATGTTAGTTCAAATATATCCTTAAAGTGTTGACACACACACACATTCCCATGTAATAGCCAAGCCTAAAATACATGAGATGGAATGACCAACTATTAAAATTTCATAGGACATTTGAATAGCATTTCAGCTTAAACAAATAAAAAAGCTGAGGCCAGCCCTGGCTGGTGTAGCTCACTGGATTGAGCACAGGCCTGCGAACCAAAGGATCAAGGTTCAATTCCCAGTCAGGGCACATGCCTGGGTTGCAGGCCAGTTCCCGGCAGGGGATGCACAAGAGGCAACCATACATTGATATTTCTCTCCCTCACTCCTTCCCTTCCCCTCTAAAGATAAATACATAAAATCTTTAAAAAAATTAAAAAATCTGAGGCCAAAATAGAACAGGAGTGACCAGGACCACTCAGATGCCCTAAATGGCTGATCAATGCCAAATGATTTCACTTTAAGGATTTCACTTAAAATCCTGAGTGGCAGGGAACTAAGTTGATGGGTAGGCATTCATAATTATGGCTAGATGGCTAGACATATTTATATGAAAATATGTTGCAGTTATTGAAAACTTCAAAATTTAGCCCATGGTTTTTAAGCATCACCTGTTTTATATAGTTTTTCAGTTTCTCTTGATAATTGGTAAAAAGGAAAAATGAAAAATAAACAAATATATTGTCTTCATAATACTTATCATAGGTCATATTGCTATACTTTCCCATATCTGGATTTTAAGGAATGAGTGACAAGGTGGTCAAATTTAGAAAGAAGAAACATGAAATTTAAAAATTCTTAAAATACACCTGGCTAGTGTAGCTCAGTGGATTGAGCACAGGCCTGTGAAGCAAAGGGTCGCCGGTTCGATTGCCAGTCAGGGCACATGCCTGGGTCGCAGGCCAGGTCCCCAGAAGGGGACACGTGAGAGGCAACCACACATTGACATTTCTCTCCCACTCTTTCTCCTTCCTGTCCCCTCTCTCTAAAAATAAATAACTAAAATATTTTAAAAATTCTTAAAATGAAAACGTCTATCACTCTAGACTCCTGTGTCCTTATTTGTAACCACTGCTGGAACCTTTTCAAGAGACAAGTAGTGAATATTTCCCTTTGAAAGTCAAGTATTTTAGGCAGACATCAAGTTTGGGTAATGAAAGTTCTTATGGCATTGTGGTTGTCAAACAGGCAAAATCCCTACTGGGACCAGTGTTTTTATTTATGATCAGCTCAGCATCTTTGTCTTCTTTCACACAATCACTGCCTTTTGCTCAAACGAGAAACCTGTGTTCGTACAGATTATAAAATGTGGCTCATTAACAGCAGGTCTCATATTTCTAAATTTTAATTCTTTAAAAGCTGTCTTTACGATGAACGGCTCTCTCTTTGTGCCTCCGCACAGTGAGCTGCACTTGCTACGTCAATCAACAGAAAGAGGCCGAAGTACACCTCCGTGCTTGTGCCTGCCACTCGGAGGAGAGGATGCCTAGGATGACAGAACTGGAAACAGGGCCAGCAATTCTGTTTCAGAGTATCTCTAAACCATTTTAAAAGTCTTTAGGCCTTTAGGATACATACCTGGAGAAGACAGGACTGCATACCAATCTACTATATTTTACTGACTCTCAGATACCATTATTTTATGTACCATTAAGAAAGAAAAACATAATGTGAATTATTATTGTAAGATACCATTAGTTGCAATATAAATACAAATTAGATATGTTAAAAGGGCAAAAGATGTGACTCTTAGCAACTGATGAAATGTAATTTCCAGCACTGTGCCAGGATTAATCAACTGAAGTTCCTGCTTTAGAGGAATTAATGAAACCTATGAATAAATAGGAATCTTTACTCATTGAAAGGCACATCGAAATTCTACCCTCTGTCAGTGGAATAGGATAATGTTGTATCCCTTTTCTCAGTTTAATTTATTCATATAATATGAATATGCGTTTCCAAAAGTGAATATCTAATGGCACTTTTTGCACCTGGAGAACACAATTCTCACTGCTGTTACTTACTCAGGTGGGCAGGGCTCAGGGTTGCAGGTCCTTTGATTTTCGGGAGGCTTATTGTCAGGGTCGCAGTACTTGTTCTGAACAATGGAGCTGTCATCCAACCTTTTGCAGACCACCTCCTGTCTTTGGACACCTTGAGAAAAAGAGGACACAATGAATCGAAGAGCAGTTTACCACGCATCAAGTTTGGTATGCACAGCTTTCCTCTGTAAGGAATCAACCTCACCGGATCGCTGCTGTCTTATCTGTTCCCGAAACACTTGACTGCTTCTCTAAAAAGGAGAGAAGTCATTATACTGGTCATCATACTGCAAATTTAGGCAAGACTGTTGTCCTTGAGTTTAGAAACAACTGTTTTCAAGTTCAGAAAATAAACTATTGGTGATTTTATACAATATTATTCCCATTTATATAATCTTCTTCATGCTTTCCTTAAAAAAAAAACAAGCCCTTCATTTCCCCCAAATATCACCATATAAAATGTATGAATATCAATTTCAATGCAAAACAATGGTTGTATATGTATTTTAAAACAAAACAATAGGGACACATATACTTTTTGATATTTTGTAGGGCAAATCCAATTAATTTAGTCTTTGCTAGGAACATATCACATTTCGTACATTTTATTTCTTCTTCCATTTATAGATTTATTTCTCTAACATCCCACCAAGCCTAGAACTTAAGGATTGCGGTGCACCTCTTTTGGACTACAACCCATCACTGTGCTCTCCCCGGGCTGGCACCATTGACTGTACCACTATCAAACAGGTGTGTACATATTCCATAATATTCAAACTTACAAATACTTCTTGTTCTTTCAAATTCTTAAAAATGTTTGCCACAGCTAAAACATTCTCATTATAATACTTGTAAAATTCTAAATATGTTTATTATTTATTCGCAGTCATCCACCACAACTTGCTCACACATCACAAAATCCAAAGACACACACAAACATACTCTTATTTGTAAACATCCCTGGTCAACAGACTTCATGCAGATTCAAAAGGAGGAACCAAAAGCAGCAAAGGTAGATACGTCCAAATGTCAGAGGAAAAAGTGAAACTACAAGGCAACGTTAAATGTTTCAGGTCATGCAGAGGTAGCAGGTGACTCCTGGAACTGGAATAAAAGCAGACTAAGCTACCCGCCTCCTCACCACCCCAGCTCAATAACCAGGCACCTACCGACCCAGAAAGCCTGCAACAGCAGCATGAGCAGTGCCTAGGAAGCCATAGCCTCACATCTGGCGAGCCCCACATAAACCTTCGGTTTTGCTTTTTTTTTTCAGTTGCTTTTCATAGTACCCTAAAGAAAAGTGTCACCGAAAGAGCTGCACACCAACTGCCCCCAAGGTCCCTTAAAAGTCATAGATGATCTGGGGTGGGAACACTGCCCTCATCATGTTTTGCACACTTTTAATGAAGCCTGTGAAATTTAAAGGCAGGAAATCTATTCCCCTGATCAAGAAAATAATTAAGTCTTCTGGTCTCTGAAGGTGGCAATCAGTTGAAGGAGGTACATTTGGTGACCCAGGGCTCTCACTGCTGACATCTAACCAGGTTTTAGGCTATCCTATATTTAGAGGGTTAAAACACAGCCAGACGACTTACTGGCAAAAATGTCTTAGAGTAGGTGTTGTATTCATTCCCTCCCAACTCCTAGAATAAGCCAAACATTTCAGTTTCTGTGAAAACAGCTTGGAATTTCTTAACTATTAAACTTTAGATTTTTGAGGGAAGAATGATTCACATCAGGCATAGCTGTGATCCATTTACAGATGTTCCACAATATTCACCAGATATCTCCCTACTGTGTCATTCCAGTGGGCAGATAACTAAGTCCATGTGATCTACCTAAATGCAAATCTCTGCGATTAGTCATAGGATTCAACTACCAAGTGCCACTGTGGCTCCGAATATCCATCCGCCCAGGGTCAATATTTCATTCCTATCAGGGGGCACAATGGATTATTCTTATTGGTTAGCATCTCTCTTTTTATTTAAGTCATTCAAATATGATTATACTTGGAGAGGGGAGACTCAAACAATCCACTGCATAAAAGACTTACAAACTTTACCCAACTTTTATAAATATGTTTAATAATAAAAACACTATGATTACACTCACAAGGAGAAAGCTGGCATTCGGTTTGTCATTTGATTGTTTCTCATAAAAGGATAATCATTTTCAACACTACAAAATGGAATTTACATTGCTCTGTATCAATGGCAGAAACATTAATTTAGTTTCTACGTCACAAAATAAAATTAATCCTGGAAATGCTGTTGGTTATTATTACATTAGTCTTAAAGGTAGCCTTTAATGTAATACCAATTTATATCACAGATGAGATATTAGTTATTAGAAGTGAAATTTATATTTCATTTTAAGAGAGTTTTTGGCCATGAATCTTAAAAAAAATTAGCAACATAACATTTTTGTTAAAAATTTGAAAAATACACAAACCAAAAAGAACAAAATAAAAATTATCCATAATCTTGCATCTTTGTTGTGGACCTTTATTTTTAAGGTTATTTTTCATAAAATACTTTTGGAGAAAACTTAAGCATAAAATACTTTTTGATGGGATCTAGTAATTAGTTTAAAGTGACAGAGTACATAAACCAAAAGTGCCCGCTAAATGTGGCCAGCAGGCCATTCATTCATTCAACAAAGAGTAGTTACTAATACAAAGCCCTGTGCTTCCCATGAGACACTGGACCAAATGCTAAGAATTACAAATTGATTTAATTTTGGTCATGCCTTTCAGACTTCTTAAAAGTTATGAATTAAGGTATTTTGAGGTGCCTTTCTGTTTCAACAATTTAGAACACGTTTCTTATAAAGCAAAATTTAAAGTCCTTGAATAAACAGCTGAAATCACCCTATATTTTATGAAGATGCATTTTTCTTCACATTCATCTTTTATTAATTTCTTCTAAAATGTTATATTAGACAGTCTGGTATTTCACACTCAAGAACTGACTATACCAGTAATCTATTCCAAATATTCCTATAACAATGAACAATCTTTCAACAGCATGCAGGTCCACTTCCAACGTTTACCCCCCACACTTGGCAGGTTTACAGATGTCTTTTTTCTTGTTAAGTGAGTAACAATGGGATAACTCTCTAGACCAATGTACCTAAATGCACACATTTTTAATCGCGTACTTTGGGATTAAGAAAACTGCAGCATTTAACTCTAGAAAGTAGAATACACAGATCGACTGGAAATAATCTAAACTAAGTGAAGGGAGAAATGATTGCATTTAGAATCCTTGTACGACCAAGCCTCTCGCACATAGCTTCTTTTAAAGTAATCTGTAAAACATTGCTAGAAAGTTGACTTAAACCTCTTGGCAATAATTGCATCCAGTTACACAAAGCCACTATGCTTTCAAATCTAAAGACAGCTTATAACCAAAAACATACATTGTCCACATGATCAGTCTATGCCTAATTGAAAACAAAATTCTAGTGGCTTTTAGTGTCCACATGCCCTGGACATATACAGGTGTTATACGGAGTTTAATTAGTAGAATTTAAAACTGCACTAATTATATTTTATCTGTAAACACCTAAAGTTACTGGCATGCAAACTGTATACCTGTTCTTTTGTTAAATGCAGTCCCTCTTCTTTGCTTGGTTTATGTGATGGTTTATATGAAGGACACAGAGTCTCCTGCTTAGCAGCTACTGTCCCAGGGCCGGTCCTAAGTGAACCCTTCAGAGACTACAGCTCCTCTTCATTTCTTGCCTTTTCAGTCCCTCCCCTGGTATGCTGCTTAGGAATCTCGTGTCCCATCTCTCTCTCTCTCTTAATTTTGTAAATTCATGCTAATAATATTTGGCAATATATTGCCTTTTTCAGGGCAGTTCACCATTTTTAAACACAGAGAAAGGTTATTCAATGCATGGAAATTACCACTTGAATTTCACTGGAAAGAGTGATCGTGTTAAACCAGGAAGGATGTCGGGAAGGTTAAGGGCAGGAGGAAGACCCTCCAGGTCTTCTCACATCTCATAAAACCCAGCATTTTCAGTTATAGACCATTGAATTGATTGGTAAGTGCACAGTCTATAACCACATGGGAGTGAGTCCACAAGAGAAAGTAAGAGAGTAAGAGAAAGTATCCTATCTGTCCTTAGGATAAATGGGCTAACCCACTTCTAGATCATTTAACTAGTGGTATAGCACATCATATCAGAGCAGTTTTCTGAAGAGGAAGGGGGAAGAAGTCAATAAGTTGGAATTTAAACTAACAATGTGTTTGGTGGCTCAGGCAACAATTTGCTTAAGCACACCACCCAAAGTAGCTAGCAACAAAGACAACACTATATACTACCCATAGTATATAGAACAAACATATAGCCAACAATATTAATTTAATCTAAATTTTCAGTGCAAATAGCATCCAAAGAGCAATAAATGCCAGGAAAAAAGTGTCTCTCTCCTCTGTCTTTCACTGCTGGAATCTGGCTGTTGTGCTGTGTGATTATTGGCCAGACACAAGCATTTACAGGGTGGAGATGAGCCCATCTGCCTTGGATCTAACAGCTGGCATCCAGGGTACCAGTCAGCTCCACCCATATGCTTCCTGCTTCTGATGAGCCTCCTGCTAGTTTTTTATCTTTCAAAAGCTTTCTTTCTGTGCATTTACAGTATCTTCCCTTCAATCCTAGCAAAACTAAGTTTCCAAAGGGAACAAGATAAGAAAAGGAAAATGTAGCTTTAAAAATGCTGTTTTTCTAGAGCCAACTGTGGTTAGTGATAGTGAGATAGGGTGGAACATACATACACTGCATTTATTTGAAATCATACTATCCTGGGCGGGAATTCCTACTACTCATTATATATTAACAATAATCTCTTCCACAGAAAGTATCTAACTTAATGAGTCACTGAATTCCTACTCTGCCTAAGGCATGGCTTTTTTCTTTATCATAAGGGATGGAAGAAATGAGTAAGATGGTCTTGACCTCAATGAGATTACTTCAAAATGAGGAGGGAAGGGAAGGCAAATCCCATTATGATCACGGAAGCTACTGTACCTAATACATCAATGAATTTTCAGGTCTAATATTTTTAATTTTACAGTCCCCATTTGGTTTTATTGCTGTTTCATTTCTTTTTCTCTGACCCTAAGAACTCTTTTCATAGCCAAATGTCTATGATTTTATTCCCTTTCACTTTATCTTTATATGACGTTTTTTCTCACTCTGATTGCTGCCATGTTCAGTTCCCTCTCTTGAGAACTAGGCAGTTTAGGCAAACGACAAAGGAAAATTTCCATTCTCCTTTGTAAAATGAGACACTCAAATTACATGACTTTCTGATGTTTCCCCAGACTCAAAATTCTAAGAAAGTTATTGCTTCTTTCCCTTCATGTCAGTTGTTTGATATTCATTCCCTTCTATATTTGCTTTCCCCCCATCGCCCACAAAGCAGTGAGTCTGGAAAACAGGCACTTGCCCAGCCCCATTTGGTTTGTTTCAGTGCTCGAGTTCTTACCAGTGTGAAGTACAGATCGAAGGGGCTGCAGTGTCAAGAGGCAGAACACTAGCTAGAAGTAGGAAAATGTGAGAGGCAACTTTTCTAATATAAGAAGTAACTCAAATTATACTAAAATGAATCTCCATGACCTTTAGTAGAAACTCCTTTGCTTTTTGTATTTTATTTTTAAAAATTTTAGAGGAAGGATGTAGCCTTGAGCTCCTTCCACTCACTGTGATGGATTACCAATAGAGAAGCTTTTTCTTCAATTATATATAAATTCCCTTTCTTGGAACCAAAGGGTAAATATTTCAGATTTGACTCATAATAAGAACATAATCACAAACAAGCTGTATAGCTTTGAAAAATAAGCTCATTTTGCTCAAGTGAAAAAAATGGGAATAGTAAATGCATAAGGTCCTATAAAATTGGTATAATGGTGCTTACCATTATAAAAGGCTTTCTTTTTCCGAAAGTATTTTATGCATAATTTATTGTAAAAGTACATAATGTCATGGTTGTTAAAATAATATTTTGGACAACATTTTTGTCAAGTGAAGCATGGTCTGTGACACATACATCACTAACGTGCTAGGAATGCACTCAAACTTGGGTTTCAGTCTTACCCAAGTTTTTCCATGAGTGAATAGGTATCTAGGCCCTAATCACATTAGGGAAAAATAGAATTTCTGAAGCAATAGAAATGAGATGAAAGAGGAAGGAAAACAGCAGTAGAAGAAATGTTTTGGATTAGCAGAGATTTCTTCATTGCAGTCATAAATCTTAACCTTAGACAAAAGGTGAGCCACGGTGTGCAGGGGTAAACAGCAGAAAATGTCAGGTTATCAGATGAAATCTTCATGTGTTAAGACTTTTTACGAGAAGTTAGAAAGCTTAAATTATATTGAAGATACAACTTACAGGAGAATTCAAAGGATTTTTTTTTAAAAAGTGTATGATATAGGGAAAGCCATATGCTTAAGGAAAAAAGAAATAACAATTATGAACAAATAGATGAACAAACATATTAACCTCCAGGAGTGAGAACCAGCCAAGAGCACGAGTTTGCCTGGAGGAGTTACTGCTCTCAAGGGCACGCTGCTTGAGAACCGAGCCTGGTGTGATGGACGGCTACAAGAAGGTGTGCTTTCAGGAGCTGTGATGCTCACGGGCACCCTGCTATGATGCCCGGTACGACCAATCCCACATGCTAAAGGGTATTCTAACTTCTCAACACTGAAAATGGTCTGAAAGAAGGGGATGATGGGAGACAGTAAATAGAGGCATGCCACGGCTGATGCAAAGATAGACTCTGGTTTAGTCTCACAAAAATCTTCTTTTTCAGTTCTGGTTGGTGTGGCTCAGTTGGTTGGGCACTGTCCCTCAAGTTGCTGGTTGATTCCCAATCAGGGTACACGCCTAAGTTGCAGGTTCAGTTTGAGAAGCAACCAATCCATGTTTCTCTCCCTCTTTTTCTCCCTCTCTTCTCCTTTCTCTTAAAAAAGTCTTTTTCCATGCTAGCTGGTGTAGCTCAGTGGATTGAGCGCGGGCCTGTGAACCAAAGGATCCTGGTTTGATTCCCAGTCAGGGCACATGCCTGGGTTGCAGGCCAGTTCTCAGCAGGGAATGCATGAGAGGCAACCATACATTGATTTTTCTCTCCCTCTCTCCTTCCCTTCCCCTCTAAAGATAAATAAATAAAATCTTTTAAAAAGTTACCTTTACCTTAAAAAAAAATTTATTTTCCCACCCTGGCTGGTGTGGCTAAGTGGATTGAGTGCTGGCTTGTGAACCAAAGGGTCACTGGTTCCATTCCTAGTCAGGGTACATGCCTGGACTGTAGGCCAGGTCAGGTCGCCAGTGAGGGGCCTGTGGGGAGCAACCACACATTGATGTTTCTCTCCCTCTCTCCTTCCCTCCCCCTCTGTCTAAAATAAATAAATTAAATTAAAAAAAAATCTTTTTCAAAGACCAAAGAAAAAATTAGGAAATAATAAACAAAACTTTATGCAAATTTTCATTCACTGTAAATTGGTCACTTTTGACAAGGGACTTATATTATTAAAAATATCACAGTGATTGGTTTTATGTCTATGTTTCAAATATACAGGAATGAAATGTGAAAGGGCCCTCATAGTTTCAAACAATAGTATGTCATGAAACCTCACACAAAAATAACTTTCATTGGGAATTTTTCTTAAAAATAGTAACACAACTTTGTTTCTTCCAGGGGGGTGAAAAATGACAATAAGTAAAAGGATTTTAATTATTCGGACTAAAATATCCGTCTGTTATCTCTGATTTAACTCTGAAAATAACTTTTTGTGTGGTAATTTCTAAATCAGAGAGAAGCAAACTTAAGTATAAGAATTGAATTTTTCATGTCTTTCAGACTTAATTTCAATCAAGTCTATTTTGAATTTTCAACAATAATGGACTGGTTATCTTCTGCTTCGTTTTGGGACTCCTCCACTCTGAGTTTTGGTCAGAGTTCCATTGTAGAAGCTCCACAAGCGTTAGTCATTATCACCGTTATTACGTCTATAAAAAGTCAAGTCTCAGAACCCTTCTTTGCTGGAAGCACATTCTGCTATTTGCTAATAATGTGAACTGACAATTTTTAGTGATGTTAAATGTGTTAGGCACTTAGAACCAGCAAGGAAATTAAAAGGACACCAGTGAAAATGTAAAGCATTTGCCCTGTTTTATCTGGTACTTCGAGAGCTGTTCTCTTTCAGGCAAGTAACACTACTGGCCTAAAGATTGCATTATATTTTTTTCTAAAAATTGCTTTTTAAAAACAATTTAAAATTTGTTATTTCAGAATGGACATACCATACTTTAAGTGTACATTATGTTTCTGTTGTATCGTTCTTGAAAACAATAAAATATATAACATGAACATACAATGTTTCCATGGGAACAGTGTAGAAATATCCAATTTTTAAAAAAGGGCTGTGGTAATCTGTATGATAGATTCACTAAAATAATTCAAAAATATGTTATTAATACATGGAATAGTGTAAATTATTACATAAACTTGTTGGGTAGTAAGTTGCAAAGAAGAATTTGCTATCAGGAGCTCTTTTAAATATATAGTTTATTTCCTCTTTCTTCTTTCTTTAAAAAAACCACCCACCAATCTTAAACTCTTAAAACTTCTAGCTCCTTAACTGGAAGAACAGAAGAACCTATTTAAAGAACGAATCTCAAACAGAGACAAAGGAAGGAAACATATTTAGAAGGGCACATCACAAGGAATACTTAATATAGACATGAAGGAGAAATTATATATTACTAAAGACCTCTAGTTTCTTAACTGGAAGAAGAGAAGAACCTAATTTTTAAACTCTGAATGCCACCAGGACCCTAAATAAGTAGGTGAAATGCTGTTTTTCTTATGAAATGAAATTTAATGTACTGAAGTGAGATGACTAATATTTAACCAAATTTAATGACACTCATTTTACCCTAAATCAAGAGTTCTCAAACTTTCTTGGTTCACAGCACCTTTAATGTCTCAGTCAAATTTTCACAAAACCAACTAGGCAGTAAAAAAGAAAAAATACCAAAGAGTTTCACTTAATAATTAGGTCCAAACAACTTAACAGTAATAGTCTGTGCAGTGTGCAGTGGAGGTCACCGTGCTTGCACTGAGAATGCACAATATTCTGCAGAGCGTCTGTCAGTTGGCTGCAGTGTCCTGGGCCCCATGGTGCAGTTTGGAAAATGTGGCCCTAAGTCAGGAGAATACAAAAGAGTAGCTGGAAACTAAGTAAAGCATCTTGACATGTGAAAAACTAGAGACATGTTCCAATATGTATGAGAATTATGGTGAGTCAGGTGAAATCACAAAAAGTGAAATAAAAAGAATTTGTCTTAGAAGAAACATAGAAAGTTATCTTTTAAGTTCATGTGCTATTCACAGACACACAAAGCTTAGGATGACTTCCGGGGGCGGGGGGGAAGGTGGGGATAATGGGTGGGGAAAGGGGGTGGGGTTTTCAGGAACATCTATGAAGGACACATAGACAAACCAAAGGGAGCTAGGATCAAAGGTGGGAAGTGGGGATGGCTGGGGTTGGCAGGAGTGGAGCGGGGGAAATGGAGACAACTGTACTTGAACAATAATTTAAAAAGTTAAAATAAAAAGGATAATAAATTAAAAAGCATTTATGTAAAATAAGCATCAAGCATACAAGAGAAAAAATCCGGCTAAATAAAAGTAATGACAACATTTTAAATGGCCAACTGATCAGAAACATTCTTTAACAGCCCATAGTACAGGGTGGGCAAAAGTAGGTTTATAACTGTGCGTACATGCAACACAAAGTTTATTGCATTATTATTTAATTATTGTATTATTTTTCACATGAACAATTATAAACCTACTTTTGCCCCACCCTGTATATGTAAGAAAAATAGGTGCTCCTCAATCTTCAAACAAAATCAATACGGCCTCTAGAAATAAACCTGTTCCTCCTGCTCAGTTGAAGCAAAGCTATGACATCTTTTTTCCCTTGGCTGCCAAGCAATGTTTAGCAGAGAGATGCCTGTTTGTTAGCAGAAACCTAACCAAACTGATTTTAAATTTTTCAGTTACAGTTGACATTCAATATTACTTTATATTAGTTTCAGGTGTACAGCACAGTGGTTAGACATTTATGTAATTTATGAAGTGACCCCCGGTAAGTTTAGTACCCACATGGTACTATACACAGTTATCACAGTATTATTGACTATATTCCTTATGCTGGCTGTACCGTATATCCCCATGACTACTGTGTAATTTCTTAATCCCTTCACCTTTTCACCCAGCCCCCTAACCTCCTCGCTATGTGGCAACCATCAGTTTGTTCTCTGTGTCTATGAGTCTGTTTCTGTTTTGTTTGTTCATTAATTTTGTTCTTTAGATTCCATTTGTAAGTGAAATCATCTGGCATTTATCTTTCCTTGTCTGACTTATTTCACGTAGCATAATATCCTCTAGACCCATCCATGTTGTCACAAATGGCAGTATTTCATTCTTTT
The DNA here is from genome assembly GCA_004027735.1 of Carollia perspicillata. Taxonomy (NCBI): domain Eukaryota; kingdom Metazoa; phylum Chordata; class Mammalia; order Chiroptera; family Phyllostomidae; genus Carollia; species Carollia perspicillata. Next base: position 56,667 of record PVKM010000800.1, on the reverse strand, counting down.
TTATGGCCAAGGTATATTCCATTGTGTATATGTACCACATCATTATCTGGCCATATATTGATGGACACTTAGGTTGCTTCCATATCTTGGTTATTGCATATAATGCTTCAATGAACATAAAGGTGTATATGTCTTTTGTAATTACTGTTTGGGATTTTTTTTGAATAAATACCCAGAAGTAGAATTGCTGGGCCATAAGGTACTTCTATCTTTAATTTTTTGAGGAAGTTTATATTTTTTTTCCATAGTGGCTGCACCAATTTGCAATCCTACCAACAATGCATAAAAGTTCCCTTTTCTCCACATTCTCACCAACACTTTTTTATTGATTTATTGATAATAGCCATTCTGACAGGTGTGAGATGATATCTCATTGTGGTTTTAATTTTCCTATCTGATGATTAGTGACGCTGTGCATCTTTCCATATGTCTACTGCCATCTGTATGTCCTCTTTGGAGAAATGTCTATTCAGGTCTTCTCATTTTTAATTGGACTGGATTTTTTGGGGGTAGGAGGTGGGGAGGGGTTACCTTGTATAAGTCATTTATAAATTTTGAATATTAATCCCTTATTGGCTGCATCATTGGTGAATATCCTCTCTAAATCAGTAGGCTGTCTTTTCATTTTGTTGGTTTCCTTTGTTGTGCAAAACCTTTTGATTTGACATAGTCCCATTTGTGTATTTTTTCTTGTTTCCCTTATTCAAGATAATAAACAAAAAAAAAAAATCACTAAGAACAATGTTAAAGGATTTACTGCCTATGCTTTCTTCTGGGACTTCTATGGTTTCAGAACTTACATTTAAGTCTTTAATCCATTTTGAGTTTATTCTTGTATATGGTGTAAGAAGATGGTCTAGTTTCATTTTTTTGCATGTGTCTGTCCAATTTTCCCAACACTACTTATGAAGAGACCGTCTTCACCCCACTGTATATTTTTGCTTCCTTTGTCCTGTATTAATTGATCATATAGGCATGGGTTTATTTATGTGTTCTCTATTCTGTTCATTGATCCATATGTCTGTTTTTATGCCAGTACCATGGTGCTTTGATTACTGTAGTCATGTAGTATATTTTGATACTTCCAACTATGTTCTTCTTTCTTAAGCTTGCTGTAACTATTAGGGGTATTTTACATATAAAGTTCCATATAAATTTTAGGATTATTTGTTCTAGTTCTGTAAAAAATGCCACTGGTATTTTGATAGGAATTGCATTGAATTTATAGATTGCCTTGTGTAGTATAACTATTTAACAATATTAATTCTTCATATCCATGAACATGTTATATGCTTCTCTTATTTATATCTTTTTTAATTTCTTTCTTCACTCTTAAAATTTCTGAGTACAGATCTTTTATTTCTTTGGTTAAATTTATTCATAAGTATTTTATTCTTTTTGATGCACTTGTAAATGGGATTGCTTTCTAAATTTCTCCTTTTGATAGTTTGTTATTGGTGTGTAAGCTGCAACCAATTTCAGAATATTAATTTTGTATCCTGCTACTTTACTGAATTTATTTCAATTCTAACAAATTTTGGTGGCTCTTTAGGGTTCTCTCTATATTGAGTATCATGTAATCTGCAAATAATGACAGTTTTACTTCTTCCTTTCCAATCTGGAAGCTTTTTATTTCTTCTTGTCTGATTGCTGTGGCTAAAACTTCCAATACTATGTTGAATACAAGTGGTAAAAGTGAATATCCTTATCTTTTTCCTGACCTTAAGGAAAATGCTTTTAGCTTTTCCCTATTGAGTATGATGTTAGATGTATGTTTGTCATATATGGCTTTTATTATGTTGAGGTATGTTCCTTCTATTCACACTTTGCCAAGAGTTTTTATCACAAATGGATGCTTTTTTTGGTCATATGATTTTTATGCATCAATTAATATGACCATATAGTTGTTATTCTTCATTTTGTTTATCTGGTGTATCATTTTAATTAATTTTCAGATATTGAACCAACCTTTCATCCCAGGAATATATCCCACTTTATTATGCTGTATATCTTTTTAATGTGTTGTTGAATATGGTTTGCTAATATTTTGTTGAGGATTTTTGCATTTATGTTCATCAGGGTTATTGGCCTATAATTTTCTTTTTCTTTTTTTGGTAATGTCTTTGTCTGGTTTTGAAATCAAGGTGATGCTGGTTTCATAAAATGAGTTTGGGAGCCTTTCATCCTCTTCAATTTTTTGGAATAGTTTCAGAAGAACAGGTATTAATTCTTCCTTAAATGTTTAGTAAAATTCACCTGTGAAGCCATTTGGCCCAGGACTTCGTTTGTTGGGAGTTTTTCAATTGCTGATTTGATTTCGTTAGTAGTAATCAACCTGTTCAGATTTTCTATTTCTTTTCAATTCAGTCTTAGAAGATTGATTGTTCTCAGAAGATTGTTTCTAGGAATTTATCCATCTCTTCCAGACTGTCCAATTTGTTCGCAGACAGTTCTTTATTCTGTAGTATCAGTTGTCACTTCTCATTTATTTCTACTTTTACTTATTTGGGTCCTTCCTCTCTTTTCTTTGATGAGTTTGGTTAAAGGATTATCCATCTCGTTTATCTTTTCAAAGAACCAGCTCTTGGTTTCATTGATATTTTGCATTTTTTAGACTCTATTTTTTTATTTCCACTAGATCTTTATTTTTCCTTCTTTTACTCACTTTGGGCTTTGTTTGTTGTTCTTTTCTAGTTCCTTTAGATGTAAGGTTAGTTTGCTTGTGATTTTTTTCTTGTTTCTTGAGGTAGGCGTGTACTGCTATGAATTTCCTCTTAGAGCTGTTTGGCTGTGTCCATAGATTTTGGGTCACTGTGTTTTCATTTTCATTTTTCTCAAGGTATCTTTTGATTTCTTTCTTGATCTGTTAACCCATTCTTTATTTAGTAGAATGTTATTCAGCTTCCATGTGTTTGTGTGTTTTTCAGTTTCACATTGAGTTCTTTGGTATGTAATTTTAGTACTTCTACAAAAAGAGGAAGAAAGAAAACCCTAGAAAAAAAACAATTTGGAAAAAGTAATCAGAGGTGTCAATAGAGCAAATTGCAGGACAAAGATTGCATATATTTTGAGTATAAATTTAAAACTAATACATGCAAAATGAATATGTACTTTCTGATCTTTCTTTGCACCACATGGAAAAAATCCTTAAAGTTTCTTTTGTAACGGAACAGGTGCAAAGTTAAATGCAACACCACAGCCTCAACACTTCATTAATTGGCTTTGGAAGCTTTTCTTTTTAAGCCTAAGGACCGTATTAAAATAAGAGAAGGGAGTTGGAAGTTGTGTGGGTGCAGGGATTGGTTTGAACAGTGGGAAAGAGAGTGCATTCAGAAAGATAAGAAATTATCATGAATACTGCTGCATTTTGCAAAGATTCATTTCCTAATGAAAAACAATGTCTTAAAACAATGGAAGGTCTTTTCTTATTAAAACTATAAATGACAAAGAGAACAAAGTTTCTTATTAGCTTTCATAAATATTGAGCAAAAACAGAGATCATATGCCTCTTTTCTTCTGACTTGTGAATCTAAATTAAAGTTAGTTGAGATACAACCACTTCCACATTTTTTGCTCCCTAAATACCACAAAACTGGACATTAGAAGGAACAGCTTTCAAAATCTGTTTAGCACAATTTCACTTGATCTTAGCCAAAAGGCCAAGTGATATTTGGCACAATTTCAGTTGTTTTAAAAGCATTAATTAGAATCTTATAAGTGATGGATCCATCAGGCAAAAGAAAGCCAGCAAACCAAAAAAGCTTTCCAAAGGCATGTCCAAGGCCAATGCCCATACTGAACAAAATTATAAAATTAATTGGCATTCTACCACATTTTTATTCCCTTCTCTGATGATCCTCTCTATTTTCCCACCCCAATACTTACTTACACTCAAATCTAATTAACCATTATAGTCAACTAGTAGCCAATGTGAGTTAGTCAAGTTCCCAGAGGTATTTGAATCTGAATGTAAGTCGTTTGAAGACTAAGTAAACTTTCAGCCTCAAAGGCAAGTACTTCTCAACCTTGGTGGTGCATTAGAATTACCTAGGCAGCTTTTTAAAAGCTGGTGCCCTCACCATCCTCCTAAAGAATTAAGTCAAAATCTTTGGGGGTGAGGTGTAAACATCAGAACTGTTTAAAGTTCTCCAGATCATTCCAATGTGCAGCCACAGATAAGGTCCATTGCTTTCGGGAAAGCATTTGAAACAATAAAATTTCAAGCTACTGAAAGAGATAATTTTTAACGAAGATGTATCATGTTGCTTTGTTGAGCTTGCCAACTAGTGAAAAAGCTCTGTTCAAAGTAAAGACCATTTTTTATTGTGGAAAAAAATGCTACATTTTAAAAATCACTGGAGACTCAATTTCTAAGTCTTGATTTCTGCAAGTTACTTCACTTGAGTTTTACCGAAGGACTGTAAATAATAACATGCCTATCTCATGGTGCTGCTGAGGGTGATCAAATGCAACAGCACACCGGAAAATGTTTTACACTGGAGAATTTTATTTATCATCACAGAGCTGAACTGTAGAACCATTTATCATTAAAAAAGACTAGCTGTAATGTGCATTACAACTGTAACATGGATTATTACCTAAAAGGTCTACCACTTTGTGTTAATAGACACTAGCTCTAGGAAACGTAAGGGTCTGACCCAGGGATTCTCACAGCATGGTTTCTGAACCAGGAGCACCACCATCACCTGGAAACTGGTCAGGAATGCCAGTTCTTGGAATCTATGGCACACCTATCAAATCAGAAACTGGTGGCAGAACCTAGCAATCTTGTTTGAACAAACCCTTACATAATTTTGATGCATGCTAAAATTTGAGAACCACACATCTGGCCAAACATTAGTAAAAACAGAGTATGTATAACTAAAAATCCAAGCATGACTATATACTATTTGTTATTTGAATCTTTAGAAGTCAGAGACAAAGGCACACTAGCATAAATTACTAGTATATAAAAAAAAACCTCCTAAATCTTTATATTTTAAAATAATGCAATTCTCACTACCCAGCCAACCTTTATCAGTGAACACATTAATTATGAATACAATGGTAGTACCTAAATTTGGCAGTCAGATAAATTATAGAGTGTACAATATTTTGAATAAGAAATAAAAAAATACAGAACTCTAGTACAAAAAACAATGGTTCAGATAATAGCCAAGTTTTAATTCATTGGGCTTGGGTTTCTCTCAGAGGAAGAGTCACAACTGTATCTTAAAAATCACATTCAGACTGAGGACAACACCCCACAGCACATCAGTGTTTGTATTCAGGCTAAGGAAGTGTTTCATCACTGACTCAGGGAAAAGACCATTACTTGGACTGAATCACCAGCAATGTTTCCTGAAGCATTAGATTTATCATCGAATCTGCTAAGCAACAGAAAAACAGTCTCAAAACTTCTTATCTGAAAAGATCTGATAAGAAAGAGCTATCAACATTGCTCCCAAACACAAAGTCCAAAGGTCTTGACATTAATGAGACATAGGCAGGTCAGTAATAGGTGAGAATACTGAAGAGTCTTGTGAGATTGCAACAGAATGTTTTTCAAGATCTTTCTTGTTCTTTTTCCATTTTAAAAAGTTTGGGCAGCCTCCAGACACCTAACAGTACCACTCTGGAAAGATGAGAGTGAAGTGTCGCAATTGAGAAGTGACTTTTGCCTGAAAGATTCCTTAACTATAGATGAGGTTCCATTTACCATTACCAAGGAGGTGACTCTGGCTCTCTCTCTGATCAAGATTCCTGAGTCCCACCAGATTTTCTTTCCTTCAATCATATGCTTATTGTATTTAAAAAACTTGGGGTTTAAAGTGGGGGCATATGTAAGAAGAGGAACTCCAATAAGTAATACTGGCACTCTGTATCCTAAGAAATATTACCTACCTATTCACAGTAAAGAAAACAAGAGAGAAGCTTGGTTTTATGCATCCAGGCTCATCAAAAGTATACTGCCTTTCCTTGCCAATCCCTCGGCCCCACCTCATAAAAAGAACAGCAATTCTAAGCTCTCATTTTCCATGCTGAAAAGAGCTAAAACAAATACATAATTGCCCAAGTAATTCCCTTTGCTCAATATTCACTCATCTATGAATATTGAGTGCCCAGTGTGTGCCAGTCATTGTTCTCAGTGCAAAATGAGTCCAGAGAGATGCAGACTTCAGTGATGAGGATGTGGAGTCCCCGGGTCTAGAGTGCTAGGTTTTTGGTTCTCTGTCAACCGAGACCAGTGGTACTCAAACTTGACCAAGCCTCAGAAGCACGCACAGAGTTTGCTAAAACATAGATTGCTTGGCTCCACTCAGAGAGTTTCTATTCAGTGGGTGTGAGATAGGGCTGACAAATTAGCCTTTCTAATAAATTCTGAATTGATATTGATGCTACTGGTCTAGGGAGCACACTTTGGGAACCATTTGCTAAGACAAATGGGCGCTCTTCACACTTGCCTGCCAACTTACAAGCACTGTACACCTCTCTCCCAAAGAAGGCAATGGCCCCACGAGTGCTACCATAATCACTGAAACTGAGCACGATTCCAGCTCCCAGAGCCATCCCTAATATCTAGGATCAGTAACCTCAGGCAGAAGGAAGAAATACAGGTAACAAAGAAGAGAACATTGTCCTTCCAGGGCTTTTCTCCCTCCTTTTCTTTCCATTTATCGCCTATCACAAGAAATCACTTTTCTATTTTGATTTCTCAACACATGTGTTATGGAAAAGAATAACATTCATTTAGATTTTTCATATTTCTTTAATAAAATCATAGCTTTTCTTCTAAATTCAGTTCTTGAGACTTATTTTTTTCTTTTTTGTTGGACTATCCCCTTTTTGAACAAATTGAACCACGGTTAGAAGGAACATTGTGAATTCACTTAATCCCTTCTTGGCCTCAGACAAGACTGTGTCTAAACTATCCCCAAATATAGCAATTTTTAGTACAAAGACGAACAGGCACTAAGAATTTGCCATTCAACATTCTGTCACGTACTTGAAGATACTAATATACTTTCCCTCAGCCTTCTCTTCTCTAAGCTAATCCAACCTCAACACAAATGTTCCTCATTAGATTTCCTAAACTTTCAATTATTTTGACTCTTCTTTAATAGGTTTATCTCACCTGACCAAGGGCCTGAATTATCTATGTACTGTTATCAGGAAGACTTCTTTTTGATACGTAAAATGGGGAAAGTTAATTGATAGACTGATTAAAGAATTAAGAAATTAATTGAAATAAATTAAGAAGTTAATTGGAATAAAGAAATATATATGTATAAATGCCACTAAAGAACAATACAGTGGCATTCACTTGAACAATAAAAGAAACAGTAATGCCCTATCCTTTTTATATCTTTACATTACAAATCACCAACCATTTCATACATAAAATGGATGGGAATTAGAGATCTTTTAAAATATGCCACAAATTATACATAACCATGTTTCATGACACTTCACAAGAGAAAACATTAGTACTCATTCTCTTTTATTTGGATAGTATTTACTACTGAATCTGCATTTGCAGTTAATCAATGATTTAATCAATGATTTATCATATGATAATCATTTCTGTGAAAATAATTTCTCTGATTCAATCCTTGAAAATCACAGGTGTTAGAGGTTCAGTGAATAAAGGACAAGCTATGATAAAGTCCATGTTAAGTGATATTTTTCCAAGAAGTTTAGAAAGAAACAGTTGGTAGTACATTGGAATATAGGATAAAATGGGATAATTCATTTTAGTTCAATTTCTCCCATTCTAAATATCACTATTCAAAATTTGCTCTCAGAATGGTGAGGTGCTTAGCCTAGGCCTGAGGGATAGGTTTGTCTCTTTGCCTAATGCAACCAAGGTGTACGGTGGAGGCGATGCGCTTAGTCTCCAGAGAGAAGGAAGATGCTGCTCGCACAGCACTTCTACTCACCAGTCCATGCAGCAGCAAGGGTGTTGGCTTTGAAGGAAGCCAACTGTCCTGCTCTCCCAGCCAGAGGTAAAGAATTGCATTGGTGGCCACTAGAGGGAGGAGGATTAGGAATAGAGTAAATTGTGGGGAAAAGGCACCCATGAAAAACGCACATGGGACAACCAACACATCACCAACCACTGCCTAACAGCTACCTCTCTGAGGGACTATAATAGGGGACAGCACACACCGTTAACCCAGAGACCCAGACACCAGTAATGATTGTAGTGCCCTGGTAAATAGCCTCTTAACTGTGATGGTAGGAAAAGGGAGTTTGAGTAGGATTATGGGAAACACGCAAGCACACAAACACAAGCACACAAACACACAGACATACATTCTCATCCCCCATTACAAGAAGTTGTATCTGTGCAGTCTAATTCTTGCCCATTTTCTCATTTAAAACTCTTGATGTTCTTTACCAAAAATGCGTTCACGAAAAGCAAACAGCCCACCTTCAAGTTAGTCTTGGGAGAAGCACCAGCAGAGACACTCATTGTGCCAAGATGTATTTTACCAACAAATCTGTACAAATTACATGAGGTTAAAAACAAGTGGAATATAATATAATTAAAGCAAAGTTTCTTTTGCTAAATTACAGCTTGAAGCAAACCTGCAAGAAATGTTTCCAATTAGCTTCTTTTAGCAAACACGTAGCATAGCTCAGAATATGTTTTGCTTTCCATCCTGCCCTCTGGGTGGGCTGCCTAGTGGGTGTCTTACCTCCAGCACAAGTAGCCGAGCATTCTGACCAAGGCTGATGATTCCACGTGAAGCTAACATCACTGTCTCCACTTCCAGTCCGAGGGATGGGGACATTGAATTTATACCTAATTCCCAAATTCTGTTCTTGAAGCAGAACCTGCCATGGAAAACAACTGGTGAAGTTAATTAAAATACAATGAGCCTTCATTCAGAAACTTCTTATTTCTTTTGAAGAAGATGATGTCATAAAGTAAATCTCATAGGAAACTTAATATAATGTTTAGAATACATGCACTTACATGGAATTATTTCCTTCCCTTTTCATGGATAATTTGGGGCCATTTCTGTCATCTACCTTGTTTGGTTATAAAACAATCACATAGAAAGAGCACTATGGCTTTAACTTCACAAGGATTTTAAGCATTTGGGCAAACCATTTCACCTTTATTCACCTAATCTTACCAACGATAAACCAGAGATAATAAGGCCTGCCTCTTCCTACCTCACAGGGCAGATGACAAACAGAACAAATAAAGAGACAAAGACACATTTACCATGACAATGAGATTGTCCGAGGTGGGACCTTGAGCTTCCAAGGATTCTGGTTCATCAGTTGGTCTCTTGTAGTGAAAAGCTGTTCCAGCAATATCAAACTTCCTAGGCCAGTCAATAGTCCAGGCACCATTAAGGTAATAATTATCTTTTTCCGATTTTAAAGCTAAAAAATAAATGAAAGAATACCTAAAAATATGAAACTTTATTTACCATAATATCACCAATTAACAACAACTGCATTAAAATATACAATGAATATCCATTTCCATTTAGAGACAGGATTCTTGACTATTTTTTTAAAGATTTTATTTGTTTATTTTTAGAGAGAGGGGAAGAGAGGAAAAAGAGAGGGAGAGAAACATCAATGCAAGAGAGAGTCATCTATTGGTTGCCTCTCCTACGCACCCCAACTGAGGACTGAACCCACAACTGAGGCATGTACCCTGACTGGGAATTGAACAGGTGACCTTTAGCTTTGCAAAGTGATGCTCAACCAAGTCACACTGGTCAAGGCTTGGTCATTTTCTTACGTACAAATTAAAATGATAATTTTCTGTGTGAATGTCAAGAAGATATTAAGTACTTATAATGTCATTGATAGAAAGGAATAAAACATTATCAGGAGAAATAAACGTATGGAACTAGCAAGGAAAACTATGACAAAAGAAATAACTAGGGATGGGAGAGATGCAGGAAGCAGACTTTACCGTCCAAACGTTTAAAAGTAATTGTATGAATATGGAGTGGGGAGAAACTATGGTACTGGCACATGGACAACAATGGAGCCAGACAAAGAGTTAAGAAATAAACCCCAGCATATAAGAGAATTGACATATAACAAAAGAAGCATCTTAAATTAGAAAAAAAGATATGAAACCAAGACCAAAAAACTGGCCATCTGGCAAAAAAAAAAAACCTGAATTTATATTTCATTCATTATAAACGCCACACTTCCACCCTTAGGTACATATCCAAAAGAAATGAAAATAGGTACTGAAACAAATATTTGTACATATATGTTTATAGTAGCACTAGTCCCAATAACCAAAGGTGGAAATAACCCAAATGTCCACCAGTAGATGAACAAAAATAAATGAATTTTGGTATATAAAATGCAACAAAATATTATTCAGCCAAAAAAAAAAAAAGGAATGAAGTACTAATACATGCTTCAATGATAATGAACCTCAAAAACACTATGCTAAGTGGAAAACACCAGACAGGAAAAGTCCCATATTATAAACTTCCATTTATGTGAAATATCCAGAACAGGTAAACCCATAGAGACAGAAAGCAGATTGGTAGTTTCCAGAAATGAGGGAATGGAGATTAACTGCTGGATGGACACAGGGTTCTTCTTGGAGTGATGAGAATATATTTTGGAATGTACCAAATGCCATTAAATTGTGCACTTGAAAATGGTTGAATTCTGTTATGTGAATTTCACATCACTAAAAACAGTTAAAAAAAAAGAGAGAGAAAGAAAGAATCAATGCCAGATGGGTAAATATTAGAAAGTAAATATAGTTGAACAATAAAATATTCAGAGAAAATGTGAGAGAACTTCAAAACACTTTTTTAAGCATGACAAAACCCACAGAAAGTAGAAAGGGAAAGATTAATAAATATGCATGTGTAATTTTTAAACCTCTATAGGAAAAAAAAGTATTAAAAACATTTAAAACTATTGACAGAAAAAGGTTATTGGAAGTATTATACAAGAAAAAACTTGTGGTACACATACATAATAGAATACTACTCGGTCATATAAAAGAAGGAAATCTTACCCTCGGTGACAGCACGGATGGACTGGGAGAGTACCATGCCAAGTGAAACAAGCCAGTCAGACAAAGACAAGCACCATCTGATTTTACTTCCATGTGGACTTTAAAGAATATCACGAACTAACAAAATAGAAACAGACTCCGATACAGAGAACAGAACGCCGTCAGAGGGGAGAGGTTTGGGTGCTAGGTGAAAAAAGTAAAGGGATTAGCAAGGGAAAAAAGAACTCACAGACACAGATACAGGTACTGTGATTAGCAGAGGGAAAGTGGGGAGGTGGGAGGTAGAAGAGGGCCAAGGGGGGCTAAATGGTGGTGGAAGCAGATTTGACTTCGATGGTAAACACACATCTGTATGATACAATATACGGATAATGTATTATAGAACTGTATACCTGAAACCTAATAGAATATAATTTTATTAACTAATGTCATCCCAATAAATTCAACACAATTTTATAAAAAACTGTAAGTAGAGAAAACAGTGATAATTTTTTTATCCTCACCTGAGGACACGTTTATTGATTTTTCGGAGAGAGGAGAAAGGAGGGAGACAGAGAGGGAGAGACGCATTTATATGAGAGAGAAACATCAATCAGTTGCCTTTTGTAGGTGCCCTGACCAGGACTAAGCCCGCAACCTAGGCATGCGCCTTCACCGGGAATAGAACCCATGACCTTTCAGTTTGCAAGACCATGCCCAACCAACTGAGCCACATCAGCCACGACAACAGTGATAATTTTAATCAGGAGTATCATGATTTCATAGTGACAAACATGTCAGTTCAACTTTTTTTGTTATTATTGTAGCTTCTTCAAAAAAGTTAATTTATCAGGTCAGATAAACAAGCAGCCCCGAAAGGACTACGAATGTCACAGCGCAGTCTCTGACCACTGGGCCTCTATCACTTGTCCTAAGTAGTACAGGCCGTTTTCATTGGCCCACTCCAATCTGCCTGGCTTATCGGCTTGTGCTTTCTGGACTTCAGATATGTTGTGAAGATTTGTTTGTCAAAAATAAATTTAATTACGCTTTTGAGATAAGAACACACCAACTGATTTTTAAGGATTATTTAGTTTTGAATTTTTCTTTATTTCAAATTTTTTATTTTCAATTTTCACAGTGGTTCCCTGTCTCATTTAAAATACCAGAATTACTTAGGTTATATGAGGACGTCTGAACTTGTATAACATGAAACAGTAAAAATAAAAACAGACACCCCTCTCCCCAGCAGTCTCGTGGTCTCCTTCAGTTTGAACTCTCACTTTCCCTTCTCCCAACTACTCCATGAAGGGATCCTAACACACCTTTGCTGGTACCATTTGTGGTTCAGAAAACACTAAGCATTTAAGAAGTACTGGATAATAATTTACTAACAGAGGAGGACGTGGCATGATGGACAGAGAATTATCAAAGGGAAAAATGTAATCTGACAAATCTTATTTTTGTTTTTAGTCTTGCTGATGCAGTAAAGAATCCAAAATTATGATGTAAAAATAAAGGGTCTTCTTAAATAAAGGAAGAACCTGATTATATCGATGTTCTATCTAAAGATGTATTTAGATGTCTTATTTTTAAAAGATTTAAGGTAAAGGAAATGATATTTTAAAGGGAATAAGAACTCATACAGGGCCTCTTACGGGTCTCTGGAGAGTTTAAATCTGTCTCAAAAGATCAAACATCAAATACATAGATTTGCCACTTCTTTCCCTGTTCAAATAACTGGCATTGAACTTGCACTCTAACTGCAAACCATGAGAAAACGCACAAAAATATATGAATCAGCTGTTCCTAGACATTGGCCAGGACAGTGCATGACTGCGAAATAGTCGGGACAGGAAACAAGGGGAGTTGCAAAACCTCCCCGGTTTCTTGCCTGAAGGTACTTTCTGTCAGTATAGAATGGAAGAACCCAAGCAGAGCGTCGTATTCTTACTCTGGTGGAAGACAGAAATCAGAAATTGGGATAGCTGAAGTTTGCAGGACCAAAAAAGCTAGGGTAGAAAGAGGGGCTCTGTTGCTGAATAGTACTTTCTGTATGTATAGGATAAAATTCCATGATGCCAGGCAAAAAAAAAAAAAAAACAAAAACTACCAGGGAGCTATTAGCAGAAAAATCCCTGGAGTGAGAATTCAGAGAATTTCAATCACTAGGAAATTCAGTAGAAACCATCCCCCTACCACTGCCCCCACAGCCAAAATCATGTATTTTTATTAAGGCTGAACAGATTCTGGCATAAAGACTACTCTGGACTCACCCAAACAAAGTTCCAAAGTAGCCTCAAAGGGATCAAGCTCATCTGCAAGTTACTGTACTTAGTCGTTAAAAGGAAGAAAACAAAATCCAGACTTTCAATTAAGAAAATTTTGCAATGTACAACACCCAATGAAAAAGTAATACAAGTGGAAAGAAGCAAGAAAATACGATCCAAACCAAAAAAAATAAACAAATAAATAAACCAAGTAAAGAAACAAACCCAGAAATGACAGAAAATTTTAAATATCTATTATAAATATATTCAAAGACTTTAAAAGAAAAAATATATAAAGAGAAGAAACTGGGAGGTTATATATACACATATACATATATATGATCATATATATCATATATGATAGATGTAGATCATATATATCATATATACACATATATCTGACCTGGTATGTGCATATCTAACCTGATATACATATATCATATATGTGTGTATATATGATATGTGTGTATATGTGTGTGGTATATGTGTGTGTGTGTACGATATGATGTGTGTGTGTATATCATCAAGGCATATACATAGAAAGTTTGTCAGATATGGTAAATATGTAGACTGAAGTTAAAGCAAAACTTAAGAGGGAAATTTATAGTGCAAAATGCTTATTTTAGAGCAGAAAAAAAAGACTTTAAAAGTCTATTATCTGAATTTTCTATCTTGAGGAGCTAGAAATAGTAAACATAAAATAAAAAAGAAAATACAAAGTGTGACTAAGTTTAATAAAAATGGAAAAAAATAAAAAAATATTTAAACCGATGACTCATTCTTTGAAAAGAGCATAAAATTACTAAAAGCCCTCACTAAATGATTCAGGGGAATAAGCCCAAATTACCAATGTGAGAAGTGAAAAAAGAGTACTTGCTACAGACAGTGAAAGGATAATAAGGGAATACTGGCACAAATTTATGCCAATAAATACTAAAACTTTATAGTTATTACAGAAATTGATTTTTTCATTAAAAACTTCCCACAAAGAAAACTCTTGCCCAGATGGCTTCACAGTTGAATTGTTTCAACCATGAAGAAAAATCTCAGTTTTACCATGACTCTTTCAGAAAACAGAGGAGAAAGGAACACTTCCTAACTCATTTTACAAGAACAGGTTTATCCTGATATCAAAACCAACAAAGACATTGTAAGAAAGAACTATAGACCAATATTACCCATGCAGATAAATGCAAATACTTGTAACAAAATATCAGTAAATCAATTGAGCAATACATTAGATTTACATCCTAACATATTACGATAAATTGTTTTTCATCCCAAGAATGCTATATTGATTTAGTATTTGAAAATCAATCAATGCATTTACTATATTAACAGGGAAAAAGAGTAGAAAACACAGAATCATGCAATATATTCAGAAAACTTCAAAATCCATTCATGAAGAAACTCTCAGAAAACTAGAAATAGAAGGGAACTTACTCAACATGATGAAAGGTATCTACATAAATCTATATAAATCATATTTATTGATAAAAGAACATTTTCTCCTTAAGATCAGAAACAATGAAAGGATGTCCAATCTCCTCTCTTCTATTTAACATTGTACTGAAAGTCATGACCACTATTATAAGGCAAGAAAAAAAGAAATAATACATATAAATATGGAAAGTATAGAAGAAAAATGCCCTTGTGCAAGCATTACATGATGTTCTATGTTGAAAAAAAACTACAAGACAGTGATTAGAAGTAATAATTGGGCATAACCAGGTCATAGGACATGAGCCCAATTCCAAAACAAATCAATTGTATTGCTATATAATAACAAGCAAATGAAAAATGAAATTAAAATATCAATACCATTTACAATAACATCAAAAAGCATGAAACATTTAGTGAGTCAAGAAAAAAATATGTGCAAGACCTGTACATTGAAAAATAAACATTGGTGAACAAACGTAAAGACTTAAATATATAGGTAAATATTTTCATGTATTGGAAGATATTTTGAAGATGTCAATTCCTCTCATATTTATCTATAAATTTCATGTAATGTCTTTGTAGAAGTTGACAAGTTGATTCTAAAATGTATATAGAAACAAGGGCTGGCGAGATGGATGGCAGATGATGGGAGTGCTGACTCACTGCATGGAGTCTGTGGGGAGCCCTCACCTGTTCAAAAGTTGTTTTTTTTAAGATTGTATTTATTTGTTTTCAGAGAGAGGAGAAGGGAAGGAGAAAGAAAGGGAGAGAAATGTCAATGTATGGTGCCTGTTGCACACCCCCTACTGTGGCCCTGGCCTGCAAACCAGGCATGTGCCCTGACTAGGAATTGAACTGGTGACCCTTTGGTTCACAGCCTGTACTCAATCCACTGAGCTATACCAACCAGGACCCAGTTTAGAAGTTTCTGATTCTGGTTAAGATAAAGGCATAGGTAAACATGTCTTACCTCCTTGTACTACTACATTACAAAAATAAATATCACCCAGAATTGTCAGAAAATCGAGCTGTTTGGAAGTCTGACAACCAAGGATTTAAAGAAGCCATATTCATCCAGACATGTGCACTTTTCTACAATAGGCCATGCTACTAAGACAGGGAGTCAAAGCAGCTCTACCTAATACACAGAAACAAACACAGGGAGGCTGAAAAAATGAGGAGGCAAGGAAATATTGCCAAAATGAAAGAATAGAACACAACTCCAGAGAAAGAACTAAACAAAATGGAGATTAGCAACCTATCAGATGCAGAGTTCAAAATACTGGTTATCAGGATGTTCCAAGAACTCAATGGGTATTTCAACAGCATAAAAATGACCCAGGCAGAAATGGAGGTTACATTAAGTGAAATAAAGAAAAATCTACAGAGAACCAACAGTGGAGGGGATGAAGCCAAGAATCAAATCAATGATTTGGAACACAGGGAAGAAAAAAAGCATTCAATCAGAACAGCAAGAAGAAAAGGTATTAGGATAGGCTAAGGAGCCTCTGGGACATCTCTAAATGTACCAACATCCAAATCTAAGGGACACTAGAAGGAGAAGAGGAAGAGCAAGATATTGAAAACTTATTTGAAAAAATAATGAAAGAAAACTTCCTTTGTTTGGTGAAGAAAATAGACATACAAATCCAGGAAGCACAGAGTCCCAAACAAGATGGACCCAAACAGGACCACACCAAGACACATCATAATTAAAATGCCAAAGGCTAAAAATAAAGACCAGCGAGACAAAAATAGATTATTAGCTCCAAAGGAGTTCCCATAAGACTGTCAGCTGATTTCTCAAAAGAAACTTTGCAGACTAGAAGGGACCGGCAAGAATGATTCAAAGTGATGAAAAGCAAGGACCTACAACCTATATTACTCACTATCATTTAGAATGGAAGGGCAGATAAAGTGCTTCCCAGACAAGATACAACTTAAGGAGTTCATCACCACCAAGACATTATTATATGAAATGTTAAAGGGAAATATATAAGGAAAAGAGGATAAAAATTATCAACATAAAAATGGCAACAATGGCAACAAATTCACAACTATCAACAACTGAATCTAAATAACAAACTAAACAAACTAAGCAAACAAGTAGAACAGGAACAGAATTATAGATGTGAAGATCATTTGGGGGGTTATCAGTTGGGAGGGAGAAGAGAGAGAATGGGGGAAAAGGTACAGAGATTAAGAAGCACAAATTGGAAGGTACAAAATAGACAGGGGAATGTTAAGAACAGTATAGGAAATGAAGTAGCCAGAGAACTTATATGCACAACCCACAGACATGAACTTAGTTCATGAACATGCACTAAGGCGGGGATTCCTGGAGAGAATGGGGGTATCAGGTGGAGGGAGGAGAAGGGTAAAAATTAGGACAACTGTGACAGCATAATCAATAAAATATATTTTAAGAATAGAAATGAAAAGGAGCTAGAAAAGGAAAAATAATTTTGAGAAAAAAGAACAAATTTGAGGACCAAATGCTTCCAATTTTCAAGACCTACTGAAAAGATCCCTAATCAGTACAATGTGGTTTTAGTTTAATGACAGACATGTTTCAGTGGGAAGGAACAGAAATAGATCCATACATTCATGTTGAATTGATCTATCAAAAGTATCGAGGTGATACAATGGGAGAAATAATAGTTTTTTCAACAAATTGTGCTATAGTAACTTAATATCCATATGAAAAAAGGTGAATCTCAACCTTTACTTTAAACTTTATATAAAAACTCAAAATGGACCATATACTTAAATGTACTGTAAAAGCTAAAACTCTTAATTATTAAAAGAAACACTGAAGACAATGTTTGCAACCTTGGGGTAGGCAAAATTTCTAAGGTAACAAACCATAAAAGGCACAAACCATAAAAAACCCAATATATTAGATTTCATGAAAATTTATGGACACCATTAAGAACAGGCAAAAAACTATCCAATAACCCGGAGCAAGTATTCAAATACAACAAAGACTTATATAGAATACATGGAGGACTCAAAATTAAATTTAAAAAAAATTTTTTAAATAAGCAAAATATTTTGTTTAGACACTTCACACTACACACATAAAGATATCTGTATAGGTAAAATTAAGAAGACTGACAATTTTGAACAGAATGTGGAGCCTTTAGAACTCCACAAATTTATTATAAGTAATTTATTATTTATATTACTGTTGCAAAAGTTTAGTAATTTCTTATAAAGTTAAACATGTATTTATTACATAACCTAGCCTTTCACTCTTAGACTTTTATCTAGAAGTAAAAATATATGTCCACACAAAGCTTATCTATAAATGTTCAAAGAAGCCAAATACAAAATGGTCAAAGACTGAAAATTACCCAAATATCTATAACAGGTTAATGTATGAAAATTATGATATATCTACACACTGAGATATTATTTGGCAATAAAAATAAGTGAACATCAGATATACTCAACAATATACATGAATCTCAAAAACATTATGCTGATAGAAAAAAGCCAGACCTAACAGTATATACCATATCATCCCATTTATGTGAAATTCCAGACAAATAATCAATGTTCTCCCAAGGTTAAGACTGGGGGGATTTTAATGCAAAGGCAAATAAGAGATTGTTTTAGAGTAAAAAGTGGTCTCTACTTTGGTTGTGGTATTGTACATATACTTATGTGTAATTGTCAGTATTTTTTGAATTATATACTTATAATGGATGTACTTGGTTATATGTGAATTACACTCCAATAACACTGATTTTTAAACTCAAATAAGCTATCCAGTGAAGAGTAAACTTCATTAATTTTTGTGTTTCGTTCTTACACGTTGTCTCTAAAACTTGGAACTTCATTTTAGCATGAAAGTATTCCACCTCAAAGCAGTATGTCTTTTCTTCATGATGCTGCATTGCCTTTCCTTGTTAATTTTTCAAATCTAGCAAAATAAGCTACTCACCAATATAGTTCTTTGACATGACAACTTCTCTGACTTCAATATGAACAGAGCCTTTCGGTACCTGCACAACCTCCAGGTATCCTGGAACTGAAAAGACAGTCTGTGTAAATGGACTTGCAGCCTTCGTCAGCAAATGAGCGGTTCTAACCATTCAGTAGTACGTCTCCTTACTCTTACATGCTTCCTCTGACTTTTCATCTTACAAATTATGAAATATGGACAGATTCCCCTGTGGGTTAATGAAGACCTCTAGAGTGTTTTTCTTTTTTCTCTAAAATTACCTCAGGATAGCTCTAATGCCTCAACATGTGTAATACTGGTTCATTGTTTTTTCCTCAACCACGGTCCTCCTATCAGAGCTCTGTAGGAGTTCACATCTCAAAGAAACACGGCAAAATGAAGGCAAGTAGAAAGAAAACAGTATTCACTTAAGGTATCTTAGATGAGGCCACATTTCACACTGCAAAGGACTAAAGGTAATGAGGAAAAGGCAATGTCTGCTTACATAGAGAAATTTTAAAATAAGGCGGGGAGGGGATCCAATGTTTTGGCTACTCCAGGTACACCAGAGGTGTGAGGAAGAGTTCTCTCTAAACACTTACCCCCTCTGGGCAACGAATTATTGAAGAACCCTTCAATGGTATCGCATGTGCTTCCGTCCCCTCCGCAGACTCGACATCTGTCTTCCCTAGCATCAGACCCCAAAATATTATCACAACCTACATGCTGAAAACAGAGAATATTCAGTGTGTCAGAAAGAGGGGTCCTTACTAAACAAATAAATATAGGACATTTACTTGTTTTTCCAGTAGAGAAAATATTTTCCACTTTCCATTTTTACCTTCACTCTCCAGTTAGCTCTAGCTAACATTTCTCAACAGATCAATTTAAATTTAAAAAATTCAGATTCCCTAGAAATGTATGTCTATACTTCTAGTCCAGAATTCTTTTTCATTGATAGATTCTGAGCTTCAATTCTTAAAATAGTTTAACTTGTTAGCAATGGGCTCTTATAGACACCCTCAGTCAAGAAATGCAAGAACTAAGAAAAACGGCAGCTAGTCCTCTATGGATTATGACAGCAAGAGTCTTGACTAGGTGTGGAGGTTGGCCCTTTCCACACCCCTGGCTCTTTGGGATATCCAATCATTAGTGTCAAGGATCAGCTGTGAAATTCATTAACTGGGTAAAATCTTTAATAAAAATGAATATCTGTTTCCACGAGCTGAATAAAATTGCCATAGATTCTACCTTTGAATTTTTCATTTCATCATAGAAATGTGGATTCTTTTATATTTTTGGTATATACGTTGGTAGTTAAATTTGTATATTTGACATTTAGCCATTGACTCCAGGCATGTCACCTCAGCATAAAACCTGTACCTGGGTCTTTGTTATCTAAAAAGAATTTTAATATTGTCACAAAAATAGCTTTTTCTTCAAGTGAGCATACACACACTCGCACAATGGACTATCAGATACATTGGGAGGCCAGGAGCCAGAAACACAAACTTTTGCAAGAAATTATGAGACGGTGTAAAATAGACAGTGTTTTAATCTTTCCTTTCTCAGTTTCTGGGACTTAGCTTTACACATCTTTTTAAAGTAAAACAAAAACATGAAAAAAATTGAGACCAGTGATTTTTGTGGCTTTTCTTATCATGATAAGATTCACACACAGGTCTAGGAAAACTGGATGGATTTGCTACTACAATTCCAAACAGACCTGGCCAATTCTCTACAGTAAATTCTTTAATAAAATAAAGACTAACTCTATAATGAAAACCATTGTAAATGCTTTAAAAGGAGACAAAGTACAAGGAGCGTAGATGTTTCACACTTTGAGGAAAAATCATGCTATGAAGTATATTAGATAATCTTCCAATGAGAATATACGGTAGCCAAATAAGAGCTGAATCCTCATTCCCTCCCTTTTCCTATGATCTTATTTGTAAACAGAACAAAATCTGAATATTGTGATAGTTGTAGCTATCACACTAAACATAAGCAGAACACCAGAATAAATCACATTTGCATGGCACTTGAATATCAATGGGTTATTCTACCTTTAACTATACATATTGTTATCCTTACTAAAAACTGAATTTCTTTACAGTATAGTTTTCTTTATTAAAACTGCGCACAGTATCAATTAGCAGCTACTATTGGAGGAAAAGAAGAAAATGCTCAAAAACTCAACAAAAAGAAGTGAAATTCATAATCTGAGCAACCTTGCATTCTCCATTGATACAGATGTCCAGTGAATCCGCATTGCACTGAGTCCCATCAATCACTGCAGGGGAACGTTCAGTGTAGAAATTGTAACCTTCAGCCAAGCAGTTTAATGCACAAGGTTTTACTCCACCTGGACAAATATAGCAAAAAATAAATAAATGGAGTGGATCTTCTAAGAAACAGCAATTCAATACTACACATAGCAAATGTGCAATTCATGTAGCATCATTCCCTGACTATATCCCTAGGTGTGTAGGTTTCTTTCCTCTTTTGCTAACATTTTGTGTTAATTTCCATTGCTTGTGCAACTTCATGAAGGTCCTACTAAGTAGTTTTAAACTTTACAAATTTTAGGTGTTTCCAGCATATATATCTACAGCATATTTTGGGTCAAAAGGGATCACAGTGGAGGTATGTATCTAAATGCTGAAAAAAATAAATGAAATAAAAACTACTTTTAAAAATGAACGAAGGAAATAAAGTTTAAGGAGGCTTGAGACCATAACCTCATATGACAAACAGGAATTTCTGCAACACATGTAACTTGTAACTGAAGCTGATATAAGAACTCTGCTACTTCAGCAGGAACTTGGTAGTTGTAAAACAAAACTACTTGTACCTCTTTTAAGCATGTCATAATCCATGAACATGGCTTTAGCATGGATATAAATTGCTATCAGATTAGCAAAGATAAAATTAATTATAGCATTATAATGGGATCATTAAAATAATATCTAATTTTATTTTGTGAATAAATGCATACAATAACTTGAGTATTTTTGTTTTGTCACTGACATTTGTATTTTTTAAGATTGATGTAAAAAACAGGCACAAATTGGCAATTTAAAACAACAAGCAGGATACATAACTTCATAGTATACTGGAAAAGTAGAAATAAACACAAATATAGTTTATTCAAAAGAGTGTATGAAAAGGTGATTTATAATTCTGTAACTACTGATTTGAAATATGCCTTAAGAATACTTCCTACTGAATCTTCATTTCAATTTCTCTTTAAAACAAAGCAGACTACTTCTAATAAAGAAAAGAGGGCAGAAGGATGACATGGCAAGCCTAGGTCTCACTCAGTGAGGGCAGAAACCAGGCTGCTGCTGGGAGAAGCAACAGAGAGAAGCCAGCTGGGCGGGGCAGCTGGGTGGGGATGACAACAACAAGTTAGGGACAGAACGTTCCATTAAAGGGGGTCACTGTATGGTTGATTGCCGCCCTACAAGAAGGTGGCCCAGTATTGTCAGATATCCTATATTTTTCAAGAGAAGATGAAAACCTAGTTTTTTTAAATATAAACTGTTCTTGGAAACTCATTCAAACCTTTCAAAAATACTGGTTCAAACATGTGTGTTAAGTAAAAACTGTTCCTGAACCGCCAGGTGACAGCCGCTGGACTAAGTTGGCGTTTCCTCCAGCTGCTCTGCAGGCTACGCTGAGCACGCTATTGTTCAGCTCAGGTGGATGGCGCATCTGGCTGTCCTGAGCTCAGAAATAACGAGTAATAAATAAAATAATTTCTTTCTGAACTGATAATCAAGGTATTTATATCTACTTTTGTAAGACTCTCATACAAAATCCCTCTAAATTTCCATGAATATTACAGGCTTTTTTTTCCCCATTAGTACTCAACATTGTTCTTTGCCCTTTTTTTATATTAATGCTTTGAAATTTAATGTAGCTTTTTATGTGACAGGCTTTAAAAAAAGAACACTAGTCTTTTGTTTACTAGATTTTAATACTATATTAATTATGTAAGGTAGTATTTGATAGGCATGACATAATTGCTATGGTTGCATTCCTATGCCACTATACTATGTGATAATAATAAGAATATATTTCCTCTTTTTTCACTGCTGAAGATGTATTTAGCATCCTCTGCTACAAAGAGTTTTCAGAAGAGGCATTGCTATCAGTCAAGAAGGGATTTAAGATGATTCTCTAAATGAAAGGTCACATTACCAATTACCTTCTGTTAAAGCTTTTTATGAATTTAGGGTTATTTCTTTCCATTCACAATTGCCTAGATTCTAATGATTAAATCTGTGAATTACTTCAGACACTTAATTCTTCTCCTCCTACAGTAAGACAAAACAATCCAAAATGTATATGCACCTAACAAAAGTGATTTAAAATACACAAAACAAAAACTTATTTTAAAAAAGTCAAAGACATATAACCATTCGAGATTTTAACACACTTCTCTCAGTAATTGACAGAACTAGAGCAGAAACAATTAGAAAGAATGTAAAAGATTTGAATGACATCATCAGCCTACTTGAAGTCATGGATACCCACAGAACACTATGTCCAACAATCGCAGGAAACACACCTTTTACAAGGACACACAGAACATTCACCAACATGGATAATATACTATATCATAAGACAAATTTCAGTTAATTTTAAAATTTAAATCATGCAGACTACTCTCTACCATAATAAACTTAAATTATAAACCAATTAAAAATCCAGAATATATCAAATATTTGGAAATAAAAATAGTAGTTCTAAATAATCCATGGGTCAAAGAAGAAATCATGAAGTAAGAAAGAAAGTATTCTGAACTGAAAGAAATAAAAACACATCAAATTTGGGGAATGCAAAAGAGCAAAACAAACTCATAATAAAAAAGAGAATAAAGATGAGAAAAAATTAATGAAAGAGAAAAATGACAGCAATAGAGAAAATTACTTGAGTCAAAAGTTGATTCTCTGAAAAGGTTAATATAATTGATAAGTAAACCTTGAGTAAGACTCATCAAGAAAAAGAGAGAATATACATTTTATGAATATTAGAAATGAAAGAGTATACATCACTACAGATCCCACAGATATTAAACAGGATAATAAGAGAATGTTGTGATCTGTTTTCTGTCAATGATTGGACAATATGAAAGTAACAAATATATCGATGATACAAATTCAAAAACTCACATAAGAATTTAACAATCTGAATAGCTTTTATCTATTAAAGCTGAGTTTATAATAATATTTTTCATAAAGAAAATACCGACTCTATGTGATTTTATTAATGAAACCTATATTAAGGAAGAAACAATACCAA
Organism: Carollia perspicillata; assembly: GCA_004027735.1. Lineage (NCBI taxonomy): Eukaryota > Metazoa > Chordata > Mammalia > Chiroptera > Phyllostomidae > Carollia > Carollia perspicillata. The sequence goes on along the minus strand of PVKM010000800.1, from coordinate 32,690 downwards.
TGTTACAAATTCTTTCAAAATAAATAAGAATTCCATTTTGAGAAGCCGGAGTAAATCTGATGCCAAAACTTGTCGAAGACATGAGAGAAATAAAATATAGAAATTAGTTTTCCTTATGAACATAGTTAAAAACATCCTTAATAAAATATTAGCAATTGAATCCAATAACATATAAAAAGATAATAAGTCACCACATGGGGTTTATCCTGGGAATAAAAGGTTGGTTTGACATTATAAAACCCATCAATTCACTATATTAACAGAATAAAGGAGAAAGTCATTTATGATAAATAGGCACAAATTATATTAAAGGGCTAGCCCAGTGCATTAAGGCAAGAAAATGAAATAAAAGGCATAAAGATTCAGATAGTCTCTATTTTCAAATAACATGACTGTTTAGCCAGAAAATTCTAAGATAACAGAAAACAAAGTTAATATAGAAAAATCAATTTTATTTTTATATACTAGAGCTAACAATTAAAAACAAAAATTAAAAAAAACTTTATATAAAAAAGTGTCAAAGCACATAAATTACTCAGAAATAAATTTAACAAAAGAGGTGCAAGACCTTACACCTAAAACTACAAAACATAGCTGAGCAAAATTAAAGTAAACACAAATGCTAAGAGACACATAGCTTGCTCATAAATTAGAAAACTCAACATTTAAATGTATTGGTTCTCCATCTACTGATCTATAGATCCAACATAACAAGCATAAGCATGATAATAAGCATGATTTTTTTCTGTAGAAATTAACCACATATTTTATAATTTATATGGAAATGCAAAGCACTTAGAATATCCAAATAACTCCTTAAAAAAATCAAAGGTAGAGGAACTTACACTACCTGTCCAAGACTGTAGAGTTACAGTAATTAAGTCAGTGTGGCACTAACACAGGTCGGACACTTAGATTGATGGGACAAAACAGCCCATAAATATATTGCAAATATACACCATACCACTAAATTATTTTTAGATTGTGCATATAAATATAAAGATAAAAATGTGGCTTGTAGAAGAAAATATGAGAAAATACAGTCTTGAGTTGGAGTGGGCAAAGATTTCTAAGACTGGATGCAGAACACAATAACCATAAAAGAAAAAAAAGAAAAATTAGAATTTATCAAAATTAAAATTCTGTATTCATTTCAAACACCATGAAAAAAAAATAAGAGAAGCACAGACCAAGAGAAAATATTGCAAAACTTATCTGATAAATGACCACCACTCTAGAATAAAAAGATAAAACACCAATTTAAAAAATAAGCAAAGAATTTGAACACTTTACAAAAGAAGACATGTAAATGGTCATTAAGCACATGAAAATGTGCTCAACAGAATCAATAATCAGACATTAAAACTGCATTGTGACACCATTATATATACCCTCCAGAAAAGGCTGAGAACACCAAACGCTGGCAAGGATGGGGACAAGCAGAACTCAGACACCGTTTGTGGGAGTGTGATATGGTACAATCACTTTGGAAAAACATCTGGCACTAAACTCACATCTACCCTATTACCCAGCAACTCCACCCCTAAGTATTTACCCAAGAGAAATGGAAGCATATGCCCACAAAAAGATGTGTTTGCAAATGTTCACAGCAGCTTGTTCATAACAACTGTAATCTAGAAACACCCCAGTGTCCAACAATAGCAGAATGAAAAAGCAAACTGGTTATTATAACAGAATATTGCTTAGCAATAAAAAATAAACCACTTATATATGCAATAATGCAGATGGATTTCAAAAATATTAGGCTTAAAGAAGCCCTGTACAAAAGAATAAATATGACAATCTCATTTATATCAAGTTCTAGAACAGGCAGAACTAATCTATGGTAAGAAAAAAGTCAGAACAGTAGTTGCCTCTCAGAACAAGGAGGCAGAGGTAGCTATGGGCTGGGAAGGACTGCAGAGCTAATGGCAATGTTCTGTCCTTCGATAGGGTTTCACAGATGTGTGCATTTGTCAAAACTCAGGGAAAGGATAGTTAGGATTTGTGCGTTTCATTATACATAATCATACCTCAAAAAAAGCAAATAAATATTGAACTGTGGTTAATGTTACACATGCTTAAGTGTTTACAGGAAAGTATATTATTAATGACTACAATTTACTTTGAGATGTATCCAAAAAATAGGATAGATTGATGAAGGGATAGAGAAGTGACTAGACACATAATAAAAAATATATACTGAAAAGTTAATGGTAGAACACCTTGGTGGTAAGTTAACACCTTGTCAGTGTAAAATTACTTCAGTGTTGTTCTATGCTGAACATTTTTCAAAAATGTTAAAACAAGCAAAAAATTTAAGTGTACATTCAGTTTTTCCAAAAGAAAATTTTAACAAAATTTGTTTGTATTTTGAGAGCGTGAGCAAACTTCTTGCACTTACTGAACAACTGGTGTTTGATGCATGCCCAAATTAAAGAGCAAAAACATTTCCCAATACTAAAAAAGAATAATAAAAATCTATGGAAAGATCCTTGGCCTTTTCTCAAGAAAGAACACAGATTTTCCTGGCCTCTTTGAGTTGATTTATGTTGTTACACTTTGTTTTTAGTGTAGTAACACTAAATACTCCCTGATTATACATAACTATAATGTAATGTCCATATATCTCAAGGAAGTTAAGAACTCAAAAATATTATTTAGTTTCATATCAAACTTTTGTACACTGTTAAATAGAATTAGGTTTTAAAAATGACTTCTGATCATTTGTACTAACATACAAACTTTTTTATAGGGAACTATATAGTACTATAAGCATTTTCCTGCTTTGACTTACAAATACTTATTTTTACTAGTATGTATAGGAAAGTGTGTGTGTGTTCATGTGTATGTATATATTCTTTTATGTTTGCAAAGCTCCCAAGCATGATGAATGCTCTGCCAGGTTATACATTACCTCCAGTATGGGGTTTCCAGTTATAATACTTTCCACGGAAAGGCATACTGTCAAAGTCTGCACACTGTTTCTCTCGAAAATCTCGGGCCCCCAAAGGACATGGCTAAAATAAAATAAAATCATAAATGGTATGATTGTTGAAAAATTCCAAACCCAAGGGACAATGTCCCTAAAATTAAAATTGCCTGAAATCCATCACATTAGTTCACTGCCTTACTCTCTGGCTGTGATTCTGGTATTTGCTTTACTGTTTTACAACCAGTGTTCAGAAGGAAGTGTCTGAATTACAATCTTAGCCACAGAAGAAATAACTGAAGTCATTTGAACAAAGTCAAGCGTTAGACAGTTTCCATATAACTTCACACTCAGATGCATGTCATAGTCCTCTTTGCGATCAATCCATCAGGTGTCTCCTTATAAACGCACACAAAAAACTAGGAGAAGAAACTCAAACACAAAATTTTTTTTGGTAGAAGCATTTGAGGTCCAGTCGCCACAGCTACTCCCAGCTCTTTATTTTAAGGAATCAAGAGGCAGGTTTGTAACATGACATTTGGTAGTATTAATTGTGGCTTGGATCCCTACTACTGTAGCTGTTTACTGTCTCGCTCTGACAAAAACCATATTCTAAGACATGGGATGGGCAGGGCAAAATGCTAGGCCTCAAGTTTAAACACCTTCAAGTTCAAGAAATTTGGACTTATTAGGATTTATACATATTCTTTAACATCACAGAAAATAAAATAATAACTTGGTTCAAAACATGTACATGTGTTCGGTGGAGGAGAGAGAAGGAAGTTGTGGGGTGAAGAGAGAATCGGTTCTGTTTAGAAGTTTGGAATGCTTTTTTCTACCTGAATTTTTTAGAGAGGAAAATATTGGCAATCTAGCTAGGTACAGATGCCAAATACCACAGGACCATCCTAAATGCAATATTTAAGTTCATAAAGGATAAAAAGTATAACATCTCATAGTGTTTGAGCAATATGACCTAATTTGACGTATTCTTCTGGAGTTCTGCAGCTGTTGCACCTGGAACACAAAGCTACTGCTTTTGAAACACTGACCAAGAAATACCCACTTCCAAAATCAAAGAATGAAGCAAGTCATTAGGTAAAATTATTAATTGTGAGTAAATGATGAGTATGTTACAGGCACTCTTGGGTATCGTTTTCAGGACTTTTTACCACCTTCCTGTGTATCTTCACTTTTATTTCATATAGTTTTCCGAGGTCAGAACACTGCAAGCAGTCTGTTGAAGCATGTGCAAAAATAATAGACCACAGTGTGCGAATATTTGCATGGTCATCATTACTTCCTATACGCTGTGGTTCAAATTTCTACCATATCAAGTCCAAACCTTCAGATTCTGAAAATAGTAACAGCATTCTGTTATGGACCCTGCATTTAAAAATATTTTCTGCACATTAAAATAAGGCACTACAATGTTAAGCCTAATGATTCTGCTTGTCAAACTATCCTTCTTACCTGTCTTTTATTTTTGTTATTTATTGATTTTAGAGAAAGAGGGAGAGAGAGAGAAAGAGAGAGAGAAATATTGGTTGTTCCACTTATTTGTGTATTCGTTGGTTAATTCTTACACATGCCTCAACCAGGGAGCGAACCTGCAACCCTGGTGTATCAGGATGACACTCCAACCAACTGAACTAGTCTGCCAGGACCGCCTTACCTGTATTTTTCGTTTGTTTGTTTCTTTTCTGTTTTAATGGAAAATAACTATGAACCAGAGGCTACACAGTACATCATGCTGGAAAGATCTGCCTCCAGTGTTTTTTGTTTCATGCTGTGCTAGTGCTTTACTTTTCTGCCATTTCCAGGAAATTCCACACAAGGACTGAAGTCGTCAGTGGCTTTGCCATGCAGCAAGACTGGTTTTTTAAGCAAATATTATCAATTTCTAAAAATACAAACAATTTTAACTCTCGCTACAAATTTTCGCATAAAACTTAAGTATCTGTAAAGCACTGACCACTGAAAAGCTCATCCAAGCATAGCCTTCAATCTAGTTGCAGAAGCAAGATGCAAACAGAAAAAACTATAGAGCTGCTTTGGGCAGTGCGTCTACGCCGGTGTGCCCCCGGCCGCCTGTAGATGCTGCGTAAAGGCAAACGATCAGTGTTTCTTGTGATTACTTAGGGAAACATCTCCTCTGGCAGCAAATCGTGAGTGTTATAATTATAATAAAAGTACTGTAAATACTTAATGTTTGTAACACTATAAGACAGTGTAGGAATTGAGCTGGTTAAGAGAAAGGACTTTGGGGAGGAGGGAACTATTAAGAATAAAGCCAGGGAAAGCCTTGGGGACAGGAAGCAGAAGGTCGTACGTCGGGAATAGTGGGAGAAAGGCTGTTCTAAAGGAGCGTAAGAGGCGGCGATAGTTCACAGAGAAGCACTCGTCCATAAAAAAGACTCAGATTAACAAACTAAGGTATCACGAGGGCCATCATTCACTCAACAACAAAAATCCTATCATTAACTATCTTGTAATGATGCTGCTAAGAGAAATAAAACGTCCAGTAGGAGGATATTACTTTTTCATGAAGTGCTTGGAAAACATTTCATTAAATTTCTGATCTACTCTTTTCTTGTGATAACCATGCCAAGGGTCAGCATAATAAAAATATTAACAATGACAACAGCAACTTAGCCTTTACCAAGCATTTTGTAAGTACCTGCTCCGTGGCACGCTGCTCAGAGGCCTTGAGAGGTACTATTTCTTTAATGCCTGTCAGCACTCTTAGGAGGTCATTGTAATTAATACTCTCACTTTATAACAGAGTAAACTGGGTACAGAAAGGTTTGCTTAGTAATAGTTTCAGGGTGCAGGAGCCCTCCCTCCCCAAGTGGAGCCTCCGGCGGACAGGAAGTGCTCTCATAACAGTGCGAGGCTTCAGCTTTGGTAAGCTGTACAAAAAACCCAATGGGAGGAACTACTTGGGCTATGGACCCAGCCTCGTCATTTCCAGCACCAAGTTTCTTATCTTCTCCAAATAACTTCCTTTTTCTCATTTATAGAATGAGAGCCCAATTCTTATAAAACAACAATTTTGGAGTAAGACAGACCTGCATTCAGTTCTAACTTGGCCTTTGTTTAATGCGTGGCCTTGAGAAATAGACTTCATTCTCCAAGCCTCATCTATAAACTGGGCATAATACTAGGATTTACCTCTTCATTGAAGATTCATATAAAATGTTTAGCTCTGTACCTAGCATATGGTAGCTGAATACCTACCAGCAGCTATGCTGGTCTTGGGTCAGGTACCCTTAGACTCATCCCTCACCTTTCGCCTGCTCTGCTCCATTTTCCAGGGGAACAAACTCTGTAAGCTCCATTCCCTAGGCTTCTGTGCCAGCCCACTTCTGGTTGGATTAGGCAATGGAAGGCACTAGTGGGAGACGACAGGATATTTCTCTTACTTCCTCACTACCTCAGGAAGCATCTTAGGCAGAAGCAGAACCTTTCTTGTGGCTCCAACTTCAGCCAACAGAAGCCCCTCACACCTCCACCCCCTCCTATGCTCCCAGTTTCTTCTGTGTGATTCCAGCCTCTGGACTCTGGGTCTTTTGGTAGGAGTGGTGGCCTCTTCCTGCTGACCCTGATCTATGGGCTTGCAAGCCTCTTCCATCACATGTAACCAATTCTTTGCATTAAATTCCCTCTATTTAAATATTCGGAGTGATTTATATTATCATGGCTGGATCTTTAATGATACAACAACCCATAATGAAGAAGGAGGAGGAGGAGAAGAAACTGGAAGGCTGAATACAGATACAGTCCCATGTGTACTATTTCACAGTTTGTTGGTTAAAAGTATACAGCTTATAAAATTTTTTCTGTAAAGGGTAATATAGTAAATATTTTAGTTTTTGTGTTCCATACGGTATCCACTGTGACTATTCAACTGTGCCATTATAATGTGAAAGAAGCCATTGACAATACGTAAATGGACAGGGCTGTGTTTCAATAAAGTTTAGTTTACAAAAAGAGGTGATGGGGGGAATTTGGCCCAGAAGGTAGAATTTGCCAACCCTGATTCAGGTGTTAACACAATAGATACATCCATCTTGCAGCATTCTGTGGAAGAACCAAACTCAACTAACTTTTGAGTCAATAACAAATCATACACTTTTAAGAACTGATGTTAGAAGTAATACAATATAATCTGCACACTGTGCTTAAATGTCCTCTGCAGTTATCCCCAAAGTGGTCATAAATCTCGATAAACATCTACAGAAAGCTCAGGTACTTGTCAGACAACTGCAATTATCAGGTTCTTCCTACTTGCAGCTGAAATCTGTCTTCCTACCACCCGGCGGGGTTGCCCCTCTCTTCCGGATCCACACTGAGCAAATCTGACCCCTAACAAAAAGGTGCCTAGACCTTGATGGCTTTCCTAAAAGCACATCATAACTCATCAGTAGCCCTCTTAAAACAAGGCACCAAGATACTGGCCTTAAACGTCTTCGTTTTGTTCAGCAAATACTTGTGTACATTTAAACTGCTTACTATGTGTCACATGCGATCTAGGCTCTGGATATAAGGCAACAAACAAAACAGAGTAGGTCTCTGCTCTCATGGAGAACATGGTAGTGGAGACGAGAAAGAAGAAAAACAAGGTTAAGGGAATTGATAGTGAGGCAGAGGGAAGTTGTTTTAAATAGTACGGTCAGAGAAATTCCCTAGGATAAGGTGCCACTTGAGCAGACTTTAAAAAAATACTGAGAGAGTGTGACTTATGTACATATCTGTGAAAACAGTGTTCCAGGAAACAGTAAATGCAAAGGCCCGGAGACAAGAGTGAGTTTAGGAAGTTCACAGAACAGCACGGAGGATGGGAAGGGCTTTAAGGGAACTGTGGTAGACCTGGCGACCTGACCCGTGAGTCTCTGGTTCTAGAGTGCATCAGCTAGCGTTCGGTTTCCCGATTCCAGTGTTGCCTTCAGTGAATGCTCTGAGTTTGTGCCCCTTGGAAATAAGCTCAGTAAGAATCATATATGCTGGTTCCAAAAAATGAGACTGATCAAAGAGGAGTTAATTTCTTAAGAAAAAAAATGACATAGACTCTATTTGGGGGGGGGGGTGTTTAGGAAGAGTGGAGAGTTTAAGGAGTAATGCTGCTTAAATTATTTAGGGATTATAAATGCTGACACTATGCTGAAATCCTGACAGAGAACAACAGGCATAAGCAACACATTTTTTATGTGAAGCCTGACAGGTTTTCAGCCTCCCAGTGCTAACACTAATCAAGCATCCTCTCCTTTCACAAAGCAACCAGCAGGGCCCCACATAAATCCAGAGAGCAAAGCTGCAGGCCTCAGCATCTTTTACTCCTAGTATTTTCAGAGAAATAAAAAAATGTTACCGTTTATTTATACCGTTTATTTATATTTATATACCGTTTATTTATATTACCGTTTTTATGACCACCTGTTTTCAGAGATGTGTGTTAAGTTAGCACCTTCTATAGACTATTTTACATTTCTAATTTCACTGATAGTTTAAAAGCATCTCCTTTTGACTTAATGCTTTTTAGGGTAGATAAGTCTAAAAAAGAGTAATTCACGGGGGACATAAAAGTAGCTATAGAAAGAAATCTCAGCTTCTGCGGACAAACTTCCCAGTGGCATATTTATACTGGGCTCCCAATCCTCGTTCTGTCCTGAAGAACAGGGTGACCTTGGCAAGCCCAGGAATCCCTTTGTGTCTTCTTTTTTTCATTTGCAAAACCCACCCCAAACGCCCGTAATTTTAAGAGAAATATATCCCTATATGTTTTTCAAATGAGGAAAATTCTGAAAATACAGTACTCTTATAGGTAATAAAGAGTGAGAAGCAGGTTGAGAAGGAAAAGTCTTTTTTCCCTCTCCCTTTCCTCCTCCTAGAGGAGATGGGCTGGGTGGCAACAGGAGGATTCCTGCAATTTAGGGAAAATTGCAAAATGAGCAATATTGGCATTTTGTCCTTCTACCTCCTGTATGTCTTTCTCACCTTCTGCTTCTTTTCCTTTCTTACTCTCACATCAAATGCACTTTTACTTCTTCACTATTACACTAGACTAACCTTCGACAATCCCCAAATTTAATTCTCTTCTTCCTCTTCATGATAGCAAGCATCTTTTTAGCAAGTAATACCTCATTAGTTGGGAAAACATAGGGAGAGCCTGGATTCCAACCCTTGCTCTGCTGAGCAAGTCATGCACTTGACACTGGACTGTGAAGAAGGGACATAGCTCTGTTTACTCACACAGACAGGCATCTTTCTCGAAATTACACGAAAGCTGCGACACAGGTTCAAAAAGGCCTTGCTCCCACACCCTGTCATGTAAGTTGCCAACAAAATTCCTGATTTCCTAGGTATCAGGTACTGTCTGATTGATTATCTCACTAAAGTAATTCACAGGGGCATTTCCAACGTTAAATTTTGTGTTCAATGCAAATAGTAAACCATTGCAACTCCAGTTTTGATCCAACCTTCTTATCTTTTGTCCCTGCATAGTTTCTAATTTTTTGTAGTTTCACTGTGCTTTTACCTTCAAAGAGAAACAAAATCCTGATCTGCCTCCATTGTCCAGACGAACTTAAATCTAGCTGATATATTTGATGCATTAATCTACTATGCAAGTTTTCAAAATTAAAGTTATTTCTAACGTGCCTCCGAGAGTCTGAATTTAATTAAAATGCCATCTATCCATAGCGTAACCTTTTCCCCTAAGCCTGTAAATATGTTAAGAAATGAGCTTCACTTTGTAATTTTTTAAACATCTTTTTTGAGAACAAAATAAACAAGCAAGATCTTTTCTGTGCTTAAAAGCTAGTCCTTATTTGCAAAGCTTGATAAAATTCATACTAACCTAAAGAAGAGTAATGACACTGCTCCTGTTACTTTTTTTGCCATACATACAATATCATGTTGTGTACAATATTTATAAGAATAAAGCAATTGACACATAGTTGTTTTCCAATCATAACTCGGGAAACAGTTATACATTGTTAGTCAGTGGATCAGCTCTGTAATGTGGCATCACTTACCCCACACCTCTCCCTGGGGGCAAGGCTGGTAGTTTCAGAAAGTCCTCAGCTGTGTGGTTCCGATGCAGGGTAAGGTTCAGTGGCAAGTAAGGTGATGTCAAAGGTGACCAAAGTCTTTCAGAGAAGCTTACCTTGCCCCACTCACCTCCCAAGTGCTCTCTACCTGTTATAAGAGCTCTGAACCAGGACTCAGAAATTCTATACCTCACTGACTCCCCTTCATGACACTAGCCTGTTCCTCAATGAAAAAATATTGTCCTTCCTCTTTATAAAAGTGATTTCAAGATTTAATGCATGAAAGTACTTTTTTAAATCTATAGAACATAAGTGTGTGTGATAATAGCTATTCTGTGTTGAGTACAGATTTAAGCATCAGGAATAGCACCAGATATGTCAAACGGTGACAAGTGTTACAGTCAGGCTTTGAATCAATTTGTATCCAAAGCCAATACTTTTTTTCACTACAATCCTACCTCCAGACACAGGCCGTGCTTCTTCTGTGCACCACACCCAAGGCAATCACACCACTTCCTGGCCTTCAGCAATGCACTGGAGAGGAAAAAGTGCAGGGTAACCTGCCCTTCCAGCACAGCCGACTGGGAAAAAAACCCAGGTACCATACAATCTAGGCTTAAATGCTACAACGGACCACAGATGATCTGGAAAACCCACTTTGACTCCACAATTTTTTATACTTTTGAGGCATAAAAAAAGGAAGTAAATGGAATGTTTAAGATGCAGGAATAATATGACTTCCTACCTCAGCCAAAATGGAACTTAGGCCTCCACCGGAAGCTCTGTCCTAGTTAAATACATTATCAGCAGACACACAAATCACAAATAATATCAAACAGGAAAAACACACAGACTTTCTTGCTCTTGGAAAACACCTAAGTAACACTAGGAAATTCTTTTCAGAAATGCAGAAAAGTCCTTTTCATGATAACTAATATTTCTTCTTTCGGCTTTGATATAAAGTTTGGCTTATAAACTTAAGATAGCCATATTTTTACTTCTTACAAAAAAATCAAGTTATGAAGTAAGGTATTCACAACAGCTACAAATCTTATTTAAAATAGTTATACATATACATATATATAAACATTGATACATATATATTTCTAATCTAATTTCTAATCTATTTTAAAATCTTTAGCATTAAGTTACTTTTCTTTATATGTTGCCTCTTTTATCTCTGTGTATCTCCTTCTTTGAAAGTGGGGTAAGTGGGACAGGAACTAATGGGGTCACTCACTCTTTCATTCCTACCCCTCCTATACCCTTCAAATGTCTGTGGTGAGAACAGAACCAGGCAGAGGGAGTGGCTACCTTTTTGTACGAGCCACTTTTGCTCAGCCTACGTTAGTTCTAGGTTCTAACTTCTCCTCTAACCTAAGCAAAAACAGTGCTGTCAGCCTTGTACGATTCGATCTGATTTGCCACAGTGTAGGGGTCCACATAGGAGAAGAATCAAAGCTTTGAACTAGTAAAGCATTCCCTTGCGACTATTCTGCCTTTTGTCATAGCTACTAGACATTATAAATTTTAAAACCGAGAAGGTTTGCTTCTTTATTTGAGTCTTTAAAAACCTCAGAGCAAAATTTATGGCCCATCGTTAGTAAGTGGAAGGACCCTATGGTACATATTTAAGGTATTGACCCCAGGCTGATATTATTTTTCTTTCCCTATGATTTTCTAATTTGTTCTAATTTTCAGTTGTGATTTTAATGAAGCTAACTCAACTCTAAGCAGAGAGTTCTAACAAATAATAATAACTGTTATTATATGTAAAAATGTGAAAACTAAGCAGTAATCTATAACATCAGCTGGTCAATCACAGAAATGAGAAGGTCAAGACCATTTACGACACGGGAAACTGATAGTGTATATGGAATGGGTTGCAAGACCTTAAAAGGAATGCAAGTAGGACCGATCAAACCCATGAAGGCACGAATCAGAAAGCACAGGGCAAACCTCACAGATCCCCGACACTAAGTAAAGAGCTCTGGAGGTCCTGCTGTTTGGCCGCCTGACGTCACCTCATCCCGAGCACTAATTCAAAAATTCTTCCACAATCATTTGAATTTTTCCTTTATACTGGGAAGTCTGATTTGGTGTACAAGAATTGACAGGGAAGGGGGGCGGGTAGGAGGAGGTGGAGGAGGGTATGGGGGTGATAAACGATGGTGAATGGGGACATGATTTGGGGCGGCAAACACACAATACGAGCTACGGATGATGTGTACATCTGAAGAATTGTACACCTGAAACCTACATAATTTGGTTATCCAGTGTCACCCCAATAAATTCAGTTAAAAAAGGAAAAACCCCTAAAATATGTATATATTGGAATATTATACAGTTATTTAAAAACCATGCATTAAGAGACTTCATGTAGGGTGGAAATTCTCAACTAGGACATGAAATCACATGTATGATAGAATACAGATATATGCAAATAAAATATAGAGATATGCAAATAAAAAACAAATGAAATACGAATTTTTATCCTTTATATTAATTACTCCTATTTAAATCTCAAGGAAAGCTCTTAGATCAGAAATGACCAAGCCAAAAATGCTTATGAATTGTTTTGTAGTTCTTGAGTGTTAAACTGATTTTAACTAATTGGAAAGTTTTCTCTCAGGTCTTATTCACAGAGTCACTAAATATGACGTGCACAGTATTCAATCATGTAAAACATACACTAAGGCAGGAGGCTGATCTGATAAAAAGACCAGCATACTTTGTTGAATCCATCAAAGTAGTTTGTAACAGACACCCAGGCATTCTAGAATAAAAGAACTGTAAAGCATTGTATCTTCAGAAAAGAGTTCAAAAGTTAACCTAAAGGATACAAACACAATAGTTCTATAATGCTCTTACGCTAGCACCCATTCCATGTTAACTGGCAATTCTGAAGTCTTGCTCGTATCACTCTATCTTAACACCAGTCAATCACCCTTATGATTTATCGTTAAATTCTCTATCCTATAGTGTAGTCTACATAAATAGAAACTTTGAGAGTATATTGTTCAAATATAAGTTTCTATTCTAATAGGATAGACACATTTCTAAAAAAATCTCCTTCTGCAAAATTGCGCACTAAAAATAACAAGCACCTAAGGGGACAACAGCATTACAGGCAGCCAAAAGAACACTAATGAACACAATTAAGAGTTCTAAGACAATACTAGCATAATTTTAAAAATACATGGCAAATTCCTAACCCAGAAATCCTGGTGTAAACATAGAATTTTATCTGTTAAAATAAAGTGAAAAAGTTCATCAGGAAGGGTTAAGGTTGCTGGATCGTAAGGACGAGAGGCCAATACACAAAGAACAGGCAGAAGAACACGATGAGGCCTGATGCCACCGAGCACGTGGCAGCCTGAGCAAAAGGGAGAATGTGGGACAGATGGGCCTCGTGTCCAGCACAATTTTCCTCGGCTTAGCTGTATCAGTGAAGTTCACCTTCAGCTGGTGTACTGCTTAGTGGCACAAAATATGGAACAAAATGATTCATGGAACAAAATAATTCAATCATTTATGAGTTAATTTATGTTGCAGAAACAAGGTTGTGACAGAACAGATTATACCAAAACTTTAAATTCTTACAGTTTTTCTAGATTTATACTGAAAAAAAAAAAAAGGAAATTAAACATGTCTTACCAAGCCAAGTCACTACTGAGGAGAGCTCTCAGTGTGCGAAGCAAATACAGTTAAAATAACAGATCTGATGGGCACTAAGTGCTCAGTAATGTCAGCAGCAGCTACTGCTGCTGCTGCTGCTCCCTTGACCAGTTCAGCACTCCCCCTTTTCCACGGTTTCAGTTACCCGAGGTCAGGTGGAAAGTTCCAGAAATAAACAGTTCATAAGTTTGAAAGTTGCATTTAAATTGCTTTAAAATTTAAATTCTATTCTGATTAGCATGGTGAAGTCTCACCCCACCCAACTCCATCCCTTTGTCCAGTACCCCATCTCACAGCATCACGAGAAGAAAGGTGAGTACCGGACAGTAAGATATTTGGAGAGGGAGAGAGACGACATTCACATAACCTTTTTTGCAGTATATTTTTATAACTGTTCTATTATTACTTATCATGTTAGTCTCTTACTGTGCCTAATTGATAAGTTAAGCTTTACTATAGGTATGCATGTATGGGAGGGGGTGGGGATGCATAGGGTTTGGTACTCTCCACAGTCTCAGGTATCCACTGGGGACCTGGGAACCCGGGAACCCATCCTGCTCTTAGAAGGGCGGGTAACTGCAAAGACAGAAATGAAAAGAACTCTGACACAGACCCCTGCGGCATAACCCGCATCTACTACCCTTTACTTTCTTGTTAAAAGAATTCCGATTTTTGCTCAGGAACCTACCACTCAGGGAAAGTGACCTTTTCCCCATTACAGCATATCTGGATTATTCTGAACCAATTATGGTAGCAACTAGTTTAAGGGTAGGCAGGTGGCCTCCTGGCCAATAGAACAGGAAGGAAGTCAGGGAAGAGAGCAAGGCAGAGCTTTGGGAAAAACTTCTTTCATGTGGTGCTTAAGGAAGGGACACTAGAGCAATTTCTGTCTCTCCGTCTCTGAAATTATCCGCACAGGAGTACCTGAGGTGCCCTTTCTCAAAGAATTTCACCTCTAGGCATTTGTTTCACTACCTTGTCAGCTCTTTGTCGACTTCACAATGACTAAAAAATAAATCTCATTCAGGAAGGCTTTAAAAAATTCAGTCAGAATAACCTAATCTGTCATTAGCAAACATGGAAGTCTCCTACATTGGTTTCTAAAATGAACTAGGATTGCCTTATTTTGAGAATTTTATATATAATATTTACAAACTTCTTTGTAACAGTAATTTTTCTACTACATACCTAGACTGTCTAGCTGTGTACTGTCTGATAGAGTTGCCACTAGCCACATGTGGCTATTCAAATCTCAATTAATTAAACTTGAAAATTATATTCTTTAGTTGCACTAGCCACATTTCAGGAGCTCAGCGGTTAGTTTGGCTAGTGGCTACCACACTGGGCAGTGTGCATGCAGAATATTTCCATTATTGAAGAAAGTTCTCTTGATAGTGCTAGGCTAGATTGTGTGTTTTGAAAGTTTAAATTTTCTCACATTAGATTGTATTTTATACAACTTACATACTTAACTTGGATAGCATGGAGAGTAAATTTCATCATGGCAAATGAAATGCCTCAAATTCTGAACTAGTAATGTCCAGGTTAATAGGGGAAAATTATTTGTATATCCATGACACAGTCATGTTAACTGTATCTCCTTATCATTTTCTAAAAGCTGAAACAGAAAACAAAAGTAATAAACAGAAATTTCAACCCAACAATAACAAGCTCTACAATGTGAACATCTAAAACATAGTTCGTGCAACAAGCCTAAGACATCTGGCATGTTTTTTTCCTTATTCTGTTACCTGTCATATATTACTCCCACTATATACTGCTTGCATTATTAGGGCCAAAGTGAGTGCCCACCCCTGCGATTGTATAACAATGGCAATTGAGATAGGAATTCAGAGGTCAGTTTGGTGATCTCACTCCTACCTAACAGTCTAATATATGTTATAGTAAGTACTCAATTGTTCTACCCGTATATAAAACTGCTATTCTTTTGACATTCATGTTATTTATCCAAGTAACTATCTGGCTTCACCACTGCTTCCTACAAATCTCATGGTGGTCATTTCCCCTCATTTATTAAAAAGTTTGATACCTGGTTCACAGTCCCACAATCTACTCCCAGTTCTAGCATCATGCCGAGTGACTTCAACATCCCCAGGGAAGACTTTCCAAACTACCCAGCCCTGATGTTCCTTGAATTCCTTCACCTCTGCTCAAGGTCAGGCAAGCACTACCATGGCCAAGCTCCAGATCCGACATCACTGAGAACAGTCTCACTTCTCACAGCTTCAACCCCAGCCCATCCCATTCTCTGATCCCCTCATCTGCTATCTCCCTCACCCTGCTTTTCCTACAACACTGATTCTTTGACTTTATAACTTTTTTAGAAGTTAGGTCTTTAATTTTGTCCCTCTTAGCCCTCTGTAGACTCCACTGCCATTCCTAACACACAACTCACGGCTCGGCCCCTCAGTTGTTCACACTACTACCCTTAAATTCTCCTCTATTAGATCATTGTTTTGTTTTAATCTTGGCTTCCTCCAATCCATTCTCATCTAAAGCACCAGTCTAAATCTTTCAATGGTTTCTTCATGTCTCAAGACAAAGATCATGCTCTTTAACCTCCACACCTTGCACTTAATTTTCCTTCTGCCTCAAATGCCCTTGTCATTTTCTTCTTGTCTGGTCAGCTCCCATCTGCCCTTCAGATTTTTAGCTTCCTATGGGAAGTAATTCCTAAATCCCTACCTAGGCCATGTGCCAATTCTACTTGTTTTTATAGTATCCCATACTTACTCTAGCACATATCTCATTATATCATATCATATCATATCATATCATATCATATCATACCATATCATACCATACCATATCATATCATATCATCTCTGTATTGTAATTTTCTGCATGTATGATTTCCCAGGAAATTGTAAGATCCTTGAGGGCAGAGATTTTTTCTCACTCTAGCACAGTCTGATATCCACTACACACTCAGTTATTTGTTGAATGAATTAAAAAATAATACCAGTAACTTGAAAAGGTCATCGTAATGGAAGCTAATTTACTTACTTCAAGATGCAAATTTAACAGGATTAAGTATGATACACAAGCCATAGAGCATGTAGAAGGATGGTAGGGGGACAACAGAACAGAGTAAGGAAGATTAGGAGTACCAGGGTTGGAGGAAGCAGGGTGGGTTACAATTTTAAATATGGTATTCCACCTATACCTCCCTGAGAAGGGGACAGTTAGGTAAAGGTAGGAGAGTTGGCCATGTTGATATTTTGGAGAAAAGCATACAAGGCAAAGGGAAAAGATGTAAAGTCTCTAAGTTAAGAACATGCATGGCATGTGCAAGGAAGGAGGTCCATGTAGCTGGAGCAGAATGAGTGAGGAGGAAATAGTAAGAGAAAAGTAGCGTAGGGCCAAATTGTGCAGGCCTTGCAGGCCTTTGCAAGGACTGTAGGTTTAAGTAAGAATGAAGGCTATAACTTGGTTCACGCTGACTCCTATACTGAGGAAGGTAGGGAGCAAGAGTAGCATGGGGAAATCCACTGGAAAAGGTATTTAGAGCAATCCAGTGAAAGAGGTACAGTGGCGGCAGTGAGGAGTGGTCAGGTCTACGATGTATTTTGAAGGGAAAGGCAATGCAGTTTTCTGAAGAATCAGATATGTAGGCTGTGAGACAGAGAAAGGAATCAAAAATAACCCAAGAGTTTGGAGCGTGAACCATACAGAGTTGACATCTGAAATGGGAAAAACTGTTGGGAGAACAGGTTTGTGAGAACATTTTAGAAATAACATGAGGGTGTGTTGAATATTAGATATCTATCAAAATTCTAGTCAATAAGAAGATATGAGTGTAGTATCCAAGGAAGAAGTCAGCTGAAAATATAAGTCTGGGGATCAAATCACATAGGAATGGTATCAAAAGCAATGAGAATTGATGGGATCACAAGGAAATGAGTACCAGTAGGGCAGAGAAAAAGGTCAAGGGCTGAGTCTAGGGTACTCTAACACAAGTGCCATATTATTTCACTCATATGTGGCATCTAATGAACAAAATAAACTAATAAAATAGAAACAGACTGATGGCTGTCAGAGGGGAGGGAGATTGTGGGGCTGTGTAAAAAAGGTGAAGGATTAAGAAAAAACCCTAAAAAACCTTCACAGACACAGACAACATTATGGTGATTACCAGAGGGAAAGGTGTGGGGGGGAGGGGAGGAACAAGAGGGTAAAGGGGAGATAAGTGGTGACGGAAGGAGACTTGACTTGAGGTGGGGAACAGCCAATGCAATATACAGATGACAGAACATAAAATGGTACACCTGATAACCTATACAATTTTGTTAACCAATATCAACCCAATAAATTCCATTAAAAAAAAAAGAGGTCAGAGAAAAGAGCAGAATCCAGCAAAGGGGAATGGAAAGAAGTAGTAAAACAAAAGAGCAACTACAACATTATAGTGTCATGGAAGCCTAGTAAGGATCAAGTAAGAGAAACACTCAGAATCGACTACTGGATTTAGCAGCATGCAAGTCATCTGTGATTTGACAGAAACATTTTTAGTACAATGCTGGAGGCAAAAACCTGGGAGGAATAATCTTAGGAGAAAATGAGAAGAGGAATTAGATGCAATACAGACAACGTTTTTGAGGAATTTTGTTGCAGAAGAAGATAAGACGAGGAAAAATAACTGGCTGGCGTTTTGTTTTTTCAAGATAGGAGAGATAACAACAGGTTTGCACGCTTATGGCAAAATCCAGAAGAGAAGATGCTGGAAAAATTACCTACATACTCATGGAACATCCAAGACTTAAGACAGGTGAAGGAATGAAGAGCATGAGAATAAAGATCATGAGTAGAGCCTTGATGACGTGGAACTGCTGTAAAAGCTGTGGGTTTAGGTAGAGGGAGGACTGTCTGGAAGAAGTAATGAGATAAAAGAAGATGGTCCACTTTCAGGCCCAGTCTTTTGAGAGCTAAGGGAGCAACCACAGGCTCCCAACTTTAAAGAGCTTCAGAGGAAGCAGCATCTTCAGAGGAGAGCCAGTTTCCATTGGAAGAAAAAGGTGAAGGGAAGGAAAATTCAGAGACATCAGGGATTTTGTTGATGATGGACCATGAATTCCTGAGGGCAGAGAACAGTCTCAGCAGTTGGGCAGGGATAGGAAAGAGAAGAGAGGGTGTGCAGAGCTTTATAGGACTGGATAGCATAAATGAATCTGCGGCTTCTTGCAGTGGCAAATACAAAATGGGATGACGAGCATAATCTCCGTGGACTCGAGAAAGAAAACGATGGTAAAGTCTGAGTGTTTGGGGGGAGCAGGGCAGTTCGGGGGGGTGTGGCTCTTTCTTGATTCGTGTTGGTGGAGAGTGTATTTTCTCCTAGTGCTGGAGCATCCTCTTGACTCCTGTTGATGGAAACGCTGGTCCTGAGACTAGTTCCCTTCATTATCAATAATTTCATAAATTCACGTGACCATCACATGTGCGGACTTTTGATCAAATAGCATACGACTTTTAAAAATGTCCCTGCTTTGGGGGAAAGGTAAACTAACTTTGAATAGCAGAGTTTGTTTTTACTTACATCTGTGTTACAGGAGCGATACCGTCTCCTTTCCCCAAGGCAATATTTTCCTCCTCCTGAAGGTCTGAAAACACATTTTGTTTAACGTGTGAATATAACATACTATACACATTGAAAACTACAAATATTGCTTGATGAAGCACATTAACATTTACTTTAAGAAAATACAAAATTTGACATTGAATTAGTTATTAAAATAATCATGCTGGTGATTGTTAGTAATTGATTGTTATCATAATCAATTTATATGATCATTTAATCATTTAATATGATTGTTGAATATTAAAATTAAGGCAATTTACTAGGAGTAACTTTACAAGACTCCTAATTGTCATGATTTACATTAAGAAAATGCAATTAAATCATTGTGTTTTCTAATTATCTTAGTAAACAGGTGATTAGTTTGAGTTTAAAATTCACTTATTTATAATTAAAAAGCCATTTAAATTGTATTCAACAAAACCCATAATTGGATGGTATATGTTCACCAAGTTGGAAATGAAAAGTTTGCTTTTTTCCCAAAGTGGAAATAGGAGAGGACTTTAAATAACTCTCTGGAAATAGCTTCCATTCAAAGTAAATAATGCAGAAATGAATTTCTATCTTATTTCAAATATATGGTTTTAAAAAGTTAAATCTATGTATCAGATGGGTTTGCACTATATAACTACTTTATATAATACTAAAATTTAAAAAATTTAAGATGTCAAATATTTGATTTCCATAAATTACTTTTTAAAGCATTTGACATTAGGGAAAGCCATATGTTATTATTTGAATGATATTTTTGAATACTAATTTGTTCTTTTAAAAGAGGTCTGGTCATTCTCTTAAATATCTGGGTATATTATTTATTATTACAGGGTTTTATAATTTTGGCTATTATTTTACAGTAGCCTGCAGTTGAACTTAGGTTAACTATTCTGTACTTGTTTTAAAAAGGCCATTTCTAAATTATAACTCTGGCTCACTGGAATCAACAGGATAGTTGTAATTGTGAATGCCAGTGAATGCTGACTCTCAGCGAGGAAAAGCAACGGCCTGGCCTGAACCAGCTTGGGAGAAATGGGTTGGGTGGGGGGAAACTAGGTAGAGGGGCAGTAGTAGCATGACTGATGTACGGGTGGGCAACAGTGAGTGAGCTCAGTTCAGTAGGAGGGTAAAAATCGACAGAGTGGGAGAATGAAAACACAGAACTAATTAATATCAAGGGAAACAATATCGAACTAAAAAGAGAAGAAAAGGACATTTAGAGAGAGGAACCAAGGAGGGGGATCCCGAGTTAAAATAAGTTTTCAATTAGCAATAATCGTGCCTTGGATAAAACTCATTGGCTACAATACTGCCACTGCACAAAACTCGGAATTAAAATAAGAAAAAAAAAAAGAACATCTTTTACTCCAGAATGGAGAGAAAGCGGAAATGATATCATAACATCATTCTGCACAAAAATATTTGTCAGGAAAGAAGGCCCGCAACCTGGGCTCCAGATAAAAATGGGAGCCCTAGACCTGCAGCTGCTGAGCAGCAGCTTCATCTCCACCAGGACAGGGAAGACCAAGGAGAGGAACGGTCCACCTGTAATGGGCAAAGAATATGGATGGGGCTGGCCTCCCGCCAGGGCAACTCCAGCTGGAGAAAAAGATGGTGGGCGAGGGGCAGTCTGACCTGCATAAAACAGTCACTGGGAGAAAACGGGTGGCAACTCTGGAAGATGATTAATGGGGGCATGTGAATGGAAACTATTTTAACACATGGACAAGTATTCTTTTCATTGTGATTTGTGATGTGAATCAAGGCATTTCAACCCTTGAAGTGCTCTCATTGGTCCTTTTAATACTAATGTAGCAGTAATAATTTTATGTGACATGTGAAAAGACCTTAGGTTTCCTGGGAATAATGGTAATGTAGCTAAGACCAGACCTGGATTCATCCATAATTCAGTAGTTTTTGGAGGAGGAAATCTGATTATTAATAGATTAAGGAGTCTGGCTATACCTGGGATAAATATACAATACTTTTCTTTTTTCATTTTCTTTTATTTTTAGTTACATACGAAGGGGCGAGGAAGAAAAAGAAAGCCTGTCTAACAAGGCTCCTCCACTTTCGTGTGCCTAGTGCTTGTTCCGAAGACAAGCGCTTGGCTCGCGAGTGAAACGTTTTTACAGATAACATGTGAAACCACAGCTTTGAATCATTTCCAACTGTGTCTTTTTGTTGGCTCCGGCTTACTTTAGCTACTTACGCTGGACTGTCACAGTGTCTTAGGGATGAGGAGACGCCTCCCCCGCAGGTCCTGCTGCACTCTCCCCAGAGTGACCAGGCACCCCAGCCCCCATCTACGCTCTGGGGCCAAGTGCCAAAAGCAACACAATCTCCCTGATAACACCACTGCAAGATTTCACAGAAAACACAGAATTAGCTTTCAGGCACATAGAGCTATCGGAATAGAAATACATAATGGGTCAGGCAATGACCAATTACAGGCGTTAGCATTCTCCCCCCAGATAACAGACTGAGAGTTCTTTAACTGTGTGTACACACTGGTGATGGTGCATGTGATTTGCAAATTATCTTTAGCTCAGAAGTGATTTGTAAATCTCTAACATGTACCAGGAGTCTAGAAAAGTCCTTATTTCGCCTACTCCGGACTTTCAGTGTTTCTCAATTACCGAGACCTCAAAAGTCTTTTTTAGATATTTTAGTATTAAACATTTTTTGCTTTATATTCCACTATTATTAGACTCGTGGAATGATAACGCAATATGGAAAGTTCCCCAGTAAGGAATTTTTATGATGGTAATTGCTTTTTCTTTTTAAAAAAATAAAAAGGCTGGTTGAGGCTACAATAGTAAAGGAATGTGTTGCAGCATTTCATCTACACAAGTACTGCAGACATAATAAAAGTAATGCCAAGACACTAGGGACTGGGCACAAAAAAACCCTTATGCACCCTGACTAGCCATGTGTACAGCCCCTGCGCGAACATGTGTACTGGAATTCCTCTCGGCTTTACTCTCTGCAATAAACCACACATACTGCACATAAGTAGAAAGCCAGGAATAATTTATCGAGACATAGACATCAAATAATCAGCTCATAACTCTAACATGATAAATCTTACTTGCAGAATATGGTAAAAAAAATGAAAGTCTTTTTAAAAAAACAAACAAAACAAGCATTTCTAGGCTTTTACTGGTACATTTTTGTGAATTACCATCAAATGTTGACAAACCATACCAATGCTATGAAAGTCATTTGTTTATATGAATAACAATTGGCAACATTACAGTTGAGTAACTGTCAGCAACACCAATATTGCTAATAAAAATTCAACCTTATATTAAAACATAGAGGGATTATGACACGCGATGTTTAGAAAGTAATCATTTTATTATATTAACTCTATATGACCAGAATTTTTTCACTTTTCACCTTTTTCACTGTTACCTCTTGGCAAATGGAATAGCTTCTTACCTGGTCTCCCTACCTCCACTGTTTTCTACCTATAATCAATCTATTCTCCAGGAAGCATTCAAAAAGGTCTTTTAAAAACAATGATGACATCATGTCTCTTTTTTGCTTAGAAGGCTTTGGTGTTTCCTACTTCCCTTAGCACTGGTCAGCCAGTGGCCGGCGGGAACTACCCCTGCACCCAGCCTTACTCTCTCTCCAACTGCCCCAGACACACTGGACTTCTTTCCTTCCCACAAACACTAAACTTGTTCCCTCCATAGGGCACTTGCAGCTGCCGGTCCTTCTGGGAATACTCCTCTCAGGATTCCTTACATTTGCGGTCTTCTGATCATTCAGTCCCAGGTCAAGGGTCATGCCCTTGACCACCCCTGTCCTGAACACTTCCTGTGCTCCCCTCCCCCAACTTCAGGATGTAATAGTTTTAGTTCACACTACTCTAAATTACACTGTTTATTTTTCAAATTACTTCATTATTGTTTGTTTCCTCTCATTAGTATATAAAAGCCTTAAGTGCCACAGGGGGCTATTCAAATTTAAATTAATACATACTAAAAATTCGGTTCCTCATGCACACTAGGTACATTTCCAGGGCTTCATAAGCCATATGTGCGGTGACGATGTGGGACAGAGCGGATCTAGCACATGTCTGTCACCACAGAATGTTCCATTAGATGTGCTGAATGTCTAGTACAGTGCTTACTTAGCATGGAGTAGATAAGCAACAAAAACTCATTGGATGAATTAATACATTAGTTCAGTTTTAGAATTCCGCATCCTGTTTTGGTTACTACGTGTCAGGAAGGAACTGGAAATACCAGAGGGTAAAGAAAGCCAAATTTATCTTTGTTTCCCTGGTAGCTAGCACTCAGTAAATTGTTTTAGTAGTTGTAACAACATAAAAGACTTTTTAGAGAAGTGCTAAGAAATTATCATTTGTCCAAAAAAAAAAACTGGGCAAGAGAAAGTCCAATTTTGGTTGGCTATAAGGCAGAACATTCTGAGCCTTAACCCAACAAGTATTAAAGTAGAACATTAAGAGACATTCTGAGTTTTGAAAATGAAAATCACCATAAAAATTATCTGTCCAAAAGATGAAGCAGAGGTAGTTGGCTGAACCCATAGAATACAGTATCAATCCTGGGAGTAGGGCTGCTGATAATGTACACTTGAAAGGGAGAGAATGTTCTAGCTGCCAGTTTATGACTTAATTGATGTTGAAGACCAACCAATTGTATGACAATTGTGTCAGACCTTCACCTTCATAAAAGTTACAGTATTGGACCAAATAATTTCCAGTTTTACATTTTTGTTATTAGAAGTACTTGTGTGTAAGAATGTCTATGCCTGTGCCTATTTTTTTTTCCATGAGAATAACTGAGCAAAGAAAGTAGTATCGACTAGTCACACTGATTTGGGCCACGTCAGTGAATGACTATACTAAAAACTCCCAATCTGAAAATTTGTCTACTTTTTCAAGTTGGAAATCTACCTAGCATTACTGATTTTAAATGACATTAAAGCTTGCTTTTATGTTTTATAAAACCACGGAGCCGCATCTAAAGCCCACGGGGACCTAAGCATTCAGGCGATGCAAGCCCCTCATTTTCCAGATGAGGAAAGCAGAGCCTGCAGCAGGTTGACTTGCCCAAGGTCAGCCGCCGGCAGAAAGGAAGAGATTATCTGTCTAAAAATATACAAAAATCAGCGGACAAAGGTCTATTGGAGACATGAAGGAATAGTCTAATGTATTTTATGGGACTGTATTTACTACATAAAATACAAAATAACACTAGAGACTACCAAAAAAATCTGTTTAGCTGTAAGCGCACACCCATATGTTATTCCAGACCTCCTTGAGTACTCTTCTAATTGGTAGGGGAAAAAATTCACTCTCTGCGTTTTTCAGGGGCCAAAGGAATTGTGAAGGCCATCAGAACACTGACAGATGTAGGTTCCAAAGTATTTAATGGCATCGTTGTATGTTTCCTGGAGACTCACAAAGTGTAGGACAGGGAAAGAAGTCAAATAAGTTCTGTTGTTTTCCTTTTAAAACTTATCCTTAAGGTAAAAGACAAATACAATACAATATTCTGTTTATAAAATGTTGCTCAATGCTCATGACTATTGAACATCTACACAGCAGTAGTCTTTCATAACTAGTTGGTGAAAATGTTTTAATGCATAAATTCACGCTATTGATTATATGTATTCCATGAAGCTATAACATAAGAGACAATGATATGAGAAAGCGAGTCCTTCCTTTCTCACTCCCTGGCCATCTTGGAGGTGTACTTGGTTGGGGTCTGTCCCACACCTACGGCAGGAAGATGGTGGCTGCAAAGAAGATGAAAAGGTCACGGGAGTCAATCAACTCTAGACTCCACCTTGTTATGAAAAGTAGAAAGCACATGCTGGGGCACAAGCAGGCTCATAAGCTGACCGACCGGACAGTGCAAAGCCAAACTGGTCATCCTTGCCAACAGAGGCCCAGCCTTGAGGAAATCTGAAATAGTGTACTACGCCGTGTTGGCCAAGACCGGTGTTCATCACTGTGGTGGCCATGATGCTGAATTGGGCACCTATGTGGAAAACAGTACGAAGTGTGCACGCTGGCTGTCACCGATCCAGGTGACTCTGATACCATTAGAAGCACACCAGGACAGACCGGTGAACAGTAAATCACGCAAAAGTTTTCTTTTGGTCAGAGCTTGGTTTAAGAAAAAAAGAAAGTTAAATAACAAAGATTAATGGGTAAAAAATAAAGGATTTATAATAATACTTATATTCATCTACTAATTGACAAGAGACTAGTGCCTAGTTTAACAACTAAGTAATAACTTGCCTTACTAGTTAACAAGTTCACAACCGCAGGCTGTGTGTAGTCTGGGTTACAAACCTGAGTTCTCATTCTAACAATACCTTTGGTCTAAAGCAAGTCATTTATTTCTTGTCTTTAGTTTCCCTAACTATAAAATGGGGACTAACTTTAGTTTTCGATTCCAATATGGTTTGGATTAGGGCAACTTTAGACATTATTTCTATGCAGACATGCCTTCAGAGAGGTTTAAAATCTATCAAAGGACTTGTTTGATTTTGCTCTCTGGCAAAATGTTCTTTTGTGTTTTGTTCAGCTTCCCCCGCCATGTCTTTATAAGAATGGATCTCTGGAATTCTTGCTACTTCGCTCCTCTGGCAGTAGTATCTTGATATAGCACGTGATTTTAAAAGAAGAAATTTATTTCACTTAATAGTAACTGCTTGAAGAAATCCAGAAAGGACTTCTTGGGGAGCAAGTTATTTGAGCTAATTTTCTAGATGATTGTATGAATCAATATATACTGATTTTAATATGTCATAAGTAATATAATTAGATTATATCAAATATGGCAACTTGAAGTATCTAAATCTTATACATCATAAAGGTGAGAATTTTGAGTATTATGTTTTCTGTTTTTGTCCTTTGTTTTGGCCTGAAATTACTAAACCTTTAAAAGCTCCATTTCCATAGGCATAGAATTTTACTTCTTTTCCTAAAAGTAGAAGAGTTAAATCTTCAGATAGGAACAAGTCTCTAATCTTTATTCTCAAAGGTTATAGCTAATCTAGTGATGTATTCTAAATATCAGTCATGTTACTTCGGCCCAAATTACCCAAGTAAATTAGACAAATTTGCCTTGTATTTTCTAATTCAAGTGTTTAACCAGATTTAGAAAAATGAAAAGTAAAGCTATCATATTCCAAGAATAAAATCTCAGATTGTTCATTTTTGCTTTTCATATTCCCTCTAAGTAAAACAAATACATTTTTAAATGACCTAGAAAGACAATATATTCCAGGGAAGCTTTAAAAGTTTTCTTAAGAAACAATTATTAAGCAATATCTCTTGCTATTAGACCATTGAACTTCATGATCCACATCAGGAAATTGTCTTACCAAGACACATTTTAAATCAACAAATCTAACTTTGAGAATTTGTCAGAATTCCACAAAAATTTTTCAAGATGAGTATGCTTTAAAAATATGTTTTAATTTTTAAATATTTAAAACATACATATTTTTTAACTAGAGTCACTCTGGGATGTGATTGTACCACAGATCTTGTACCATCGCCAGCACTAGGTCCAGCCAGCATCTGGAATGAGACCTCTAAGGAAACCCTAAGATTGTAAAGGAAGTGATATTGGTGATTCAATATAAAACATTCTTCCCAAGTCAGGAAAGCTAAAAGTTGGAGCACAGCACTAGTAAAAGCCTTATCTTTCCACTCTGCAGGTGTGGGAATGCTGAGGCTTATTTCAGCCCAAATTCTAAATCAGAACTTGTCATCCCATACTATTTAAATTCCTAGAGCAATTGGAAGAGCTATTCTTTTCTTTACTTCCTGTGTTTGGGACCCAGTCAAAACATGTTATATTCTACTCTGAGATCTGAGACTGCTAATGTCCTATTATATCCTGTGCTTTAGAAGGGCATATAATAACCCTACGCTGATCCAGCCCTATGCATCCCGTACAAAGATATTGGGAACCAATGTCATATATACATAAGTCCAAATGCTGCGCTGTATCTTGAATTGGGTCTTGTAGAATCATTCAATCAATCTTCTGGCAACAAACCAAGTATCTGAAACTTTCTTTGTGGTCACCATCAGAGCTTGCAAGGACTGGGTTTTCGTTATCCTTAACATCCTGTTCAGTAACAATGCCAACACTGGTATCGAAGTTTTTACAGCCTACACTTTTGTTTACTATGTCATCAAACATGGCATCCCTTCAATGCCTATCCAAAGTGTTGTTACTGATGCCATGTGTAAAGAAAGTTTTTTTTGGCTTAAAGTTATATTGATTGATTTGTAAGGGTCTGACCCATGGACGCACCGTACCAACCAGCGCACTGTCTGGGCTCATCAAATTTCCTCCTTTGGTTAATGCTACTGTCCCTAAGCACATCCATTCAGACCATATGGTTCTTATTCAGTCTTTGAATGGCTTATTCAGGCAAACATCCAATGGCTGTAATAGCGATGTCAGACCCCCCAGGACTCACACAAAGATCAGTTTTTAATATTTTGGCCATATTTCTTACTCCATCTGCTAAATGTGCATGGAACAGTTCCCATACTTACATGGAACATTTGTGGAGCTGCGCCCTCGGGCAGGGATCCCACAGCTTTTGCAGCCAGAGTTTGACGAGATCATTGCGGATCCAGTGCTCTGGATATGTCTATGCTATCACTTAAGCAGTACTTCTCCCTCCACCATTTAAAAGAGAATTTACTCAAAAAACTATGAGCAGCTTTGGCTTTTTCCTCCTGGCTAGACAGGATGTAGGTTCTTTCTTGGTTCTACTGATGAGAGTAGTTTTGAAAATTTGAGTGAAGAACAGAAGTCATGTATATTCCATTCACGT
Source organism: Carollia perspicillata (assembly GCA_004027735.1). NCBI lineage: Eukaryota > Metazoa > Chordata > Mammalia > Chiroptera > Phyllostomidae > Carollia > Carollia perspicillata. The sequence goes on along the minus strand of PVKM010000800.1, from coordinate 4,588 downwards.
TTCTGAGGCACGCAAATTCATGCTTATACTCTCTGATGCTTGTTACTCCCAGTTAAGACAGCCTGACATGACATCTTCTGCCCACAATTGTCTAAGGTTGGCAAATAATAATCAAAAGTAATGGTGATGCTCTAGTAATAGACACTAGTGCCCTCCCTCTGCAGAATGCCACAAACAGTCCTCTGAGGTGTCATTGCACTTCATCCTCACAATAGCTCTATGAGACACGTAAAATAGGTTTTCCCTGATGGTAGGATGGAGGTTCATTACTGTGCCAACTGCAACACAATCCTACATTCTTAGATCAATGTTCTGTCCACAGTGCCTTCTTACTGTGATTCCTGAGATAAGAAAATGTTACAAGTAGAGAAGTGAAAAATCTACTTAGTATTAAAGGGTAAAATACATAGTCACCACCAATCTCAAGCTCAGTGACTCACTGTGTTACTGGGACAATGAAAATTTGCTTTTCCTCTATGAAATTGCCCATCTAAAAGTAAAGCGAAAGCAGAGGCAATGTAGAGGGGCAAAGTTCTCAGCTTTGGAACCAGAAAGACCTGGGCTGACTGTCTCAGCTCTGCTATTGAATTGCTGTGTAATCTTAAGCTTTCAGGTTTGATTTTCCTCATCTGTAAAGTGGAGTTAAAGCAGTACCCACCCCCCCTGGACGTTTGTCACTTAATCATTAAACAGAAAAAAATATGTGCTTGGCACAGTGTAAGTACTTTAAAAATATTCATTATCAGCATAATTGTTATTGGGATGCCAACTATTTTTAGATGGCAGGAATATAGACTTGTCACGCAAAGTTGACCTAACCAACTGAAAGTTCCACTTTAATTTAGTCCTGAGCTCTGTGCATGCTTTTTTTATTTTAATTTGAGTCAAAATGCTGAACTCCGGTTTAATTTCCAGATAGATAAAGCTTTAGGGTGGAAATCTGCAATTTGGCAACAATAAACATACTTTTAACAAAAAATTAACTGAAATCAACAACAAAAATTCATAAAAAGATAATATGACAAATGCAAGTAGTAAAAAAATAAATTAAGAACTGCTCAGCTCACATGTCTAGTCCTTTGCACTTTCTTTCTCCTTAAAAATGTAGGTTGATCTAATTCTTTAAAAACCTATTCTTAAATTCAAAGGTAATGACAGGAATATAGCCAGGGTCTTGTCATAGTATGCTGTCCTTTTTCTTTCTAAGAGTCTATGTGTGTGCATTCATTCATTCATTTTAAGACTTCCTAGTGTTAATTCCGAAGCTGCCTATTGACCTTTCATATCTCTGGAAGAATGGCTAAAATTTTTGTTTTGTAGAATAATTTTAGATGGTGTAATCCAACATATTGACTTTATGAAACTAAACTCTAATATTGTGAATATGAACTACTTCTTGGTATATAAGCTTTGCTACACTTACAAGGTTTTTAAATAGATATTCATGGAGTCCAAGATGCTCTGTTGAAGTATGTCAGAAGTTGACAGGATAAGGAGGCAAGCAAGGGATTCTTTTAACCAGATCATTTCCATTTTTTAAATATGTATATATGAGAATTATATAGACTTCATGTGAAAAAAACTGGTTAGGTATCAAAAAGTTGACAACCAACCTAAACTGAAAATGTGAATCTTTAGAAATCAAATATATTTTCCCCATTTTATTCACTTTTTATCTGTGCCTGTTCTTATTTATGCTTAGAAGAATTATATTTCCCTTCTATTTGTTTATCTACATTTGAATTCAATACTGTTAGCTTTAATATTATTGAGAGTATCTTCTAAATATACCTCAAGATTATCTGTAATTTTTAAGGAATATGTCATCTCTATCACATAAATGCAGACACCTATAAGATATGGCATTTGAGGGCCTTGCAATTAAGCACAAATGATAAGATACCAAGCGTGTGTTTACCATATAAATGGTTAGTGGGGCTGAACTACGTGTTCTCAATTAGCCACTACTTGTGATTTCCTTATTTGGAGTGATTATATAATTTATAGAATGCTTTACGAGGGCTCTGAGATATTTAAAAGAATGATTTTTTTTATGCTGTAAGTTAAAAAACAAAGTCAAGTAAAAAGAGTCATCAGGCCTGGTGATAGTATTATTCTGAGCACATAGAAACTGTGGCCCACAGACTAGAGTGCAAGAATAACAATCAATGGCAAATAAAGAAACAGATTCTCACTGTGACTTCCCCCCTTACAGTTGTGTATTTTTTTCTAAGTACAGATTGATTTAAATTGCTACTTGTCGTTGACAAGAATTGTTGGTTCCAAGATAAACCTAGACTGTTGTTTCAAGAATGCAGTTCCTAATATTTTCTATTACTTTGGTGAAAAAAAAAAAAGAAGGAATTTTTGGTAGTGTGTGAAGGTCTCTGTATTTTTATTGGCTACTTACATAGTCTCAAAAAAAGATCCTTAATCCTTTAAAAATGACCCTATCAATTCATACATTTAGCGTAATTTACCAACATTTCCAAACTCAGCATGGAAAAGCCATCAACATGGCACTAGGTCATAGGTTCTGAATGAAGCCGTCAGCAAGGATTAATAAACTGTGACAGCTGCCCAAAAGCTTTCATTCTTTTTATTTAAACATCAGATTGCAAACTGAAATCCAGTGTAATCTTTGCTGAAACTAGCCCAACTAACATGGAAGAAGTCAGAACCGAGAACAGATGACAGTAGTAGTTACTATTGTGAATTCAGTCCATAGCAATAAATTCTAGAATTCACATATATAGCAGTTCCTAAAGAACTTGAGGAATAGCATAAACTATTTCTACCTGTTTCAATAATTTCTAACACTACTTCTGAAAACCATACCGATGAAACCAAAATTATTTAGCTCCAATTTCTATGCTCAGTAAGTCATTTAAAGCACTCTTCTACTATTAGCCCTTTTTCTCGAGCTGCAATTCAAAAGTGACTCTCGTTAGACTATAGTGATGAAGTATTTTGGGATCACGTGATTTTCCTGGGAATTAGTTATCAGAACAAACCAAACATATGACTAAGCAGACTACATTATATATATATATATATATGATTTCCGTTGGACATTTTCTGTACAAATATAACTCATACATATACATAAAAGTAAAACTGACCAAGAAAATAGTTATTTAGTCTAATTTCCTGAACAGTGCATATTCGCAGATAGCAAGTTACAATTAACTCATTAGAATAGGAATGTATTCTTTTCTTCAGTACATTTCAAATAATATGCACATTTTCCTTGCGGTTGAATAGCAACACCAAAAAAATTATCAAATAGCTGGTGAATGATTTGAGCTTACCCCCTTTTCAATATTCCCACTTTGACAGAGCGTTCCCTCAGCTGCAGGAATGCTGTTGGTGACACAGCGGTTGCTTTTGCTGAGACACCAGAGCTCTCTACACACTTCCTAGGAAAGAAGGCGAAAGCAAGTTGATCAGTAGTAAAGACTGAAATCACTCCCACTCTTCCAAAGAATATACCCACAGTCATTCAGCATTATTCATTTCTCATGGATGCTGAGTCATCAAAGGTAGAGATTTTGGAGGAGGCTCTTCTGGAAGGTGGGTTACCCATTTTGCAGAATCATTTAAATGTTCGTCTTTATAATTCTCATTTTAGTGGAGAAAATATATCTTAGTTTTTAATATTGATTTAAAAGTAATGCACAGAAGCTTCATTACTAGAGAAGAGTGGGGAAAAAGAATAAATATGTAGAAAGGAAATACATGTTTATTACCCTTAAGGATACACAATAAAACAAACTTACCAATTACGAATAGAATGAATGGTATAGGTATTTGACTTCTCAGATCTACTGTAATGTTCACATAATGTCCATTTTAACAACAAAAAAGAGATCATAGGAATGGGCAGGGAGTAATTTCTAAAATTCAGAGTTGCCTAAAGAACAATCTAGCAATGTTATTTGCCATTCATCAATGTAGCCCACCAACTTCATGCAAGAGAAGTTTGGTTTTGAACAGATGTTGCTATTTATATGCCATTTCCATAACTGGCATATTTTGGACATTGTTTAAAGCTGTTTTATCTTTATTTATTTTTAGACAGAGGGGAAGGGAGGGAGATACATCAATGTGTGGTTGCCTCTCACATGACCCCCACTGGGGACCTGGCCCACAACCCAGGCATGTGGCCTGACTGGGAATCGAACCTGTGACACTTGGGTTCGCAGCCTGCACTCAATCCACTGAGCCACACCAGCCAGGGCTAAAGCTGTTTTATCTTATTTATACAACTTCTCATTATTCTACTTCAGCATGGGAAAATTACAAACATTTATTCTAAATTAGCAATATAAATTACCTCATTTTGTTCACACACTATCAGATTTTTATTTATTTTTTATTTTTTTTTTATTTTTTTTAACTTTTTTATTGATTATGCCATTACAGTTCTCCCATTGCCCCCTTCATTCCCCTCCACCCTGCCAACCCCCTCCCACCCACTCTCCCCCTCTTTAGTTCTTGTCCGTGTATCATAAGTTCTTTAGCTTCTACATTTCCCACACTACTCTTGCCCTCTCCCTGTCTATTTTCTCCCCACCGTCTATGCTAC